>JAKCPI010012877.1:0-16293 GCA_023213315.1 Euborellia annulipes | reverse complement strand
TAAAAATAAAATTTGATAAATAAAAACAAATATAGAAGCAACTTGGAAACTATTGTGATATTCTTAGATAATAAGCACATACCAAACTTTATTAATTTTCAAAGTAGTTATTCCTTACATTGTTACTAGTAGTTTCCTTCCTAATATAAACATCATATCACTTCCATTCCTCTACTTTCAGCGGCGTAACAAACCCTGAGGGCTTGGAGGGGAGGGGGGGCGAAGCTCCACTAGGGCGCCGTTCATTTGCATTCATATCTATAAATATTTTTAGCCCACCTATCGGAAGAATATAAATCAGGGCTTTATCTTGGGTCCTCTAGGTCAGTGCTTCTTAAACTTTTTGAAGTCACGGTCCCTTTTTTTTTTTTTTTTTTAACTCTGATTTGTTAAAAAACTATTTATAATTTTTTTTCGTTTATGCTTACACTTACAAGTCAATGAATGCTTTTACTAATATTGTAAAGGATAAATAAAGAACAAATGCAGCTATATTTATTTCGTTTATTAAGCACTTCGATCAGATTTGCGAGCATCCTCAGGACTGAAGTGTGTCAATAAAACTCTTAAAAAAAGGCGCAATTGAGTAAAATATTTCTTGCCATTTTTAGATTAAACCTTGACTCGCATAGTCTTTGGTCCTTATTAAATGGCAAGAAATATTTTACACAAATGTGCCATTCGACTTTTTAAGGAGTTTTATTGACACACGTCAGCCCTGAGGATGGTCGCAAATCTGATCGAAGTGCTTAAAAACGAAATAAAAATAGTTGCATTCACTCTTTCTTTATTCCTTACTACAAGATCTACTCAGCTATCTACCTCACTTAGGCGTGAAAAAAAAATAGACACGGTTATTTATCGTTATTTAGTTGTACTCTTCCCAAATACTTTCATTATACCTTTATTTATCTTTTTTTTTTGAGAAGAAAAAAATTTGATTAACAATTAATTCCTACAAAAAATTCCGTTTTCCAATTTAATCCCCCAGGCACTCGCTTAATCCCAGTTTGTACCTGACAGGAATCCCTTTTTTCCCTTCCAAGGACGCCAGACTTTTTAGACCAAAAATCCTCTTCCCTTTAAGTATTAATATAAATTAAGCAGAAAGCCTTCGTATTAAAATACGAGGGAACAATAGGAAGACATATAGGGCTATGCATTAAACTAACACTACAGCTTTAAGTACAAAAAATACATATAGCCCTGTTGAAATATATACTCAAAAAAGTATTGCAATCACAAAAAAATTGATTCAACAGAAATATACGATTTGAGTCTAAAAAATTTTCTTTGTCTATTTCTCGTCATTTTTTTCTTACTTTATATTTTGAATTTTTTTTGTTTAGACGATTCCATCTTACTTTCCCTAAAACAAATCTTAATTTTGATACTGTGTCTTTATAATTCACTATGGAGTTATTTTTTGCCGAATTGTTTTTTTTCGACCCATTAGATCTTTCTATTTGTGACATAAAATATGCTATGTGCATGTACGTGGCTCCCTTAAGAGAGTTGATATTTTAGTTAAAAAGATGTCAATGGAGAATAATAGCAAAGAGCAACCATCAAGCTCACCAGTATCCATTTTTAGCGAGAGATAAAGAGGGGAAACTTGCTTTGAAGTTTATTGCTCGAGATAGAAATTCAAAGAGCCAAAGAGACAAGCAACCCATGACAAGACATAATGTTGGTGACAACTTACCTATAAGGAACAACTTTTGTTTCATAGATTTTTTTTTTTGTTAAAAATCAACGCATCATGTCACCTCTTAAATCAACAATCTAACAAGCTGCAGCCGCGGATGGATTGAATCGGGATCATTCTTCGTTTAAATCTATTATAAATCCTATTCAGAATTTTGGATTTTAATTGAGATTAGAGACCGAAACGTCGACAATTAATAATTGAATAAAATTTGTTTATTTAATTTCCTTGTTTGCTACGTCTCCTATATCCAGTCTACAGTCACTTTTTATCGCTATATAATACAGTATTTTCTTCTGGTTTCGCTTTTGTTTCATCTAAATTTTCCAACTTGGAGGAAATTCTAACCATCTAATATTTATAATCCTGGACAGGCGTAGTAGGCCTACTTGTTAATTTCATTTAAGCAATTCAACCTTTGAGGGGTACCGAGCACAAATTAAATTAATTAATCGTAAATTTTCTCTGGTCCTTTCTACTTTAATTAACAAAGAGGTGACTCAAAGAGCCTTCGCGAATGGACTTTCCAGAGAGAGAGAGAACCTCTGCAATAAATTCCATTCAAAAATTATTTTGTTAGATATGGATATAAGCAATAAAATAATTTGAAATTAGGCTAATCTGTTTGATCAATTTGGTAATTTTAATAATTCCCTTTAGGACCATCTAATGGAATTGTTTGATTCTACGGTTCACCCTAGGGCAAAGGAATTATTAGAGTTGACTGAAATTAGATGAGGGTGATTTTATTTTCTTTAATTTAACCAAAACTAATAAAAAAATTAATGGAGAACATGCGATGGCTTGAGGAGAAACTTATTAAAAATTTAGAATCAAATTAATCATTTCCATTTTATTCAATTCATGAAGGCCAAAGTAAAAAAAAATTTTGAAGAAAGTGAAGACATTGACAAAACATGGAATTGAAAGAAAGAATAAATATTTAATGAAATGACAATTTTACGCAACAACCTCATCTCTCTCTCTTCCTTTTTAATAAGGACTTAAAAGAAATTAGAGATAATTTAATTAAGAAATAGGAAATAAATTCCCACCTGTAGGAGCTGAATAAAGTCAATTTTCTTTCAAAAAGAGAGAATGTACTTTTCTTACTTTATAATTCATAAAACGAGTTGTGTGAATCAAAATAAAAAACATCCTAAATGGTATTTGAAAAGTTTAAGCCTAAAATTAGCCTGGTGGAATTTATAAAATTCATATTCATATTGAATTTAAGTCGAGTTTTTTCAACTTATTTATGAGAGGAAGGGGCAATTGCCTAGATTGTAACCCTAATTATGCTGTACTAGGTACTCCCATCTTTTCAAACTCAGGTTTCGGCTAGTTTTTGGCCGAAACTGACCGAAACCGAATATTCGGTCGGTTCCTAAAAATTATATATGCTATATACACTGGACCTCTGAGTTTTTTTTACGGAAAAAGTGGGCCACACATCAAAAAAAGGCTGGGAACCATTGTACTAGTAGTTTAATATTTTGCAATCCTCCATAGGAAGAGAACTTTTTAAATCTTTCTATTAAGGTGCGCGTCTCGGGGTGCTAATTTTGGGACTTTCCAGCGGCCACAATTTTAAAGCTATCGACCTCAAATTTTTTTTAAATTAAAGCTATTTAAAATATCTACAACTTATAGAAGCCCTTTTTTTGATTTGGGCGTATCGTAATCCAAAGATTGGGGAACAAAGTTCTCTTAATTTTTATTCGTTCGTCGATTTTAAAAGAAATTAATATTTTGAGATACTTAATGATTTTTTAACACAGTGAGATGCCGAAGAGCTCCAGGGATTAGGGGAATTGACGACCAGCTCGGTATTCCTCTCTCCTGCTCCCCTTGATAAATAAACTATAAGCCTAATCGAGTTTTCCTTACAAACCAATTAGTAATTTATAATACTGCGGAGGAGCCATTTCTACTTTTAAATTTTTAATTCTTTAATTGATAAATATGAACAAATTAAGATCGTCACAAATGTTTGTATATTAAATTAAAAAAAAAAGCTTTTTATTATTCTCTAGAGAGGGGACACGTACTTGCCTAAAAAAAAATTCGTTATTAATCTCTTCTTTTTTCCTCCCTTCCCCTTGCATTTTTTTAATGTTTTAAATGTCATATTATTAAAACATATAAATTTAAAAATGAATTTGACAGTTAATTTTTTTCCTGTTCATTTTTTGATAAAGAAAGAGGATGGAAATATTAGTAAAATGATAGATTGCATGTACAGTCGATGTTCCTCTCTTCTCACTGACTCGTCTCATTGAATCTCATCTCTATGCAATCAATCATTTTACTAGGTAATAGATCTATTTTTCCTTTAAGGAAAGGTATATTCAGACCTTTTCAGTACATTAAAAACACAAGAGAGGCATCTTCCCAGCATCCCTATGCTGTTCAGATCACGACTAACAGAACAAAACAATTTCATTCTTCCTTTGTCCCCATGACCTCCCGTGATTGGAACAAGCTCCCTGCGTCTATCTTCCCCAAAACCTACAATCTTCAGACTTTCAAGTCTAACCTCAACAGGCATCTTCTCAGTTCCCGCAGTTGAGTTTCCCCTTTATGCATCTCCTTTTGTTTTTATTTTCTTCCTGGCTGCATGTGACTATTGGTCATTATAGGTCTTCATTTAATTTTCACTCAGACCAACCGTTTCGACAGCTAATGCTGACAGTAGTCCTCAGTGAGAGGAATGTCTTATTTGGGAGTGTTGGTTCCATAGTCACCTTTGCATAACCAGTGGATCATACCCCGTCGAACACACTACTTTAATATTTATTAACGGGTCAATAATATAACTTTATTAAAAAATCACGATAGGGTCTCTTAAATTTACAGAATTTAAGGCTGAGTGATGATTATAGAGCGAGAGAGCAATCAGCTAGGAAATAATAAAAAAGTAAAAAATTTGATTTCACCCGAGTTTCGGAAATATTAAAATAATTATTTCTTATACGTATAATTATGGAGTAATATTATTTCGAGGAGGGTTTGGTTGATTCAGGCGATAATTCCCTCCTTCCTATGAATATTTTTAAAGAATATATATAAACCATTTTTTGTAAAATTAGATTACTCTATTGTATAATGTCTAACCTCATTTAAAATCGTGTCACAAATTCAATGTGAATTTTGAGTGTGCCGCTAAATGGTCTGTCTGTCCGAGTGTGTCACCTGGGTTCCTTTTATTGACTATCAATTAATTTAAATACATTTTCTTCTTCTTCTTCTTCTGTCCTCGCTCTTATTATTCCCGCGGGGTTTTTATGCGGGGTCGGCGGACCTCACTTTTTCCCTCCAACCCTATCATGCGTTTTTGGGACCGGAAGAAATAGGACAGGCCGGCCCGTCGCACGGTCTGACGCCTGTTGAAAAGAGGAAGAGAAACAGACATACAAAGAACTGAAGGACAGCCTGTTTCAGCTCGGGCAGCTCGTGGTCGCCATCCACGTGCCCACAACATGTGGGGCCCTGAGCAAAATTTAAATACATTTTCACGAAGTCTAATTATTAATATTATTTTTTATTCTTTATTATCTCTTAACCAGCGACAAAGCCCGCCTTCGGCGAGCAATTGCAATATTTTAAAGTTTTAGAATTTCCAACTCTGACTCCGCTCACCTCTGGCTCTGGCCAATCAGCGAAAGTGAATGGCTAGCGCTTTATATAAAGTAATTATATTCTCACTAAATATAAATTTTAAATCTCTTTTTACCCCCCTCCCCTCTTGACTGAGACGGCTAAAGTTGTTGACAAATGTCAATAACGGTAGTCTGGAAGCCATGGGGCGCGGGTTCGAATCCCAGGCAGTCCAATGAATTTATTTAATTCATTTGAATACCAAATGGTATAAATAAATGTGCCTGAACCCCTAATATACATCGTTTGTAAATAATTTTTATCGTTTAAAATCTATATGGCCTAAAATGCCGAAAAGACTAAAAAAACAATCAAACTACTTTTATTTTCAAATTTGTTTCCTTGAACACAAGTAGAAATTTAGTTCACCAGTTTTTTTTTTATATTGTACTTTCATAAAAGTATTAATATTAAAGGCCTTTTTTAATTAATGCTTTTATAAATATTACTTAATGCGCGTTTAAGAAAACCCGTCACTCTGAGGCAAGATAGGTATTTATATTAATGAAAAACATCCGGGTGACACTTTAATCCTGACCCAAAAAGCCTCCCTCCTTCCATTCCTGTTGATATACATGAATTCTTTCAAGGCGGAAAAAAAGAGTGGGATTTTTTTTTTTTTTTCAAAAAGGTGGGGGTGTTAGATGCTTGGTGTGTGATCGATTGCTTCTCCTTTTGAAAATGAATCACGGCCAAACCAAAACGAATTCTCAATTCAGCAACGAGGAACGAGGAGCGCAACGTCCGTTGCTTCCGCTTCTCTGTCTCTTTTGATTTATGAACATCTAACATTTGACTTCCCACCAATGAATTAGAGGAAAATCTTATTTAAAAAAAAATAAACTCTCAACAGAATATAGACTAGTTAAATAAACAATTTTTTTTAATATTTACTTTTTTTATTAGGTGTGAGATAAAATCCTTTCCTTATATATTTTGCCACTTTATGAATAAATTGACGCAATCTCGTTATTGGCATCAATACAATAACTTTATAATGGAGATCAGCAACTTGATCATTCACAGTTTAGAATTTGAATTTCTAAATTTTAAAACACTAAAATGACTATAAATAAGGATATTTTTGACATTAATCGTGGTTAATAATATCAAAATCTATTATTAGATAGCAGGGGCGTATATAGAAATTTTTTCCGGGGGGGGGCTCGAACTCAAAAATTTTTCTGAGGAAAATTTTTTTTTAAGAAACTATACTTTTTTCACACGAAATTTTTTGAGGAACATTTTTTCTATTGCGTAACCAAAGTTGTCCATCCTGCGGAAAAATTTGTTGCGCTGATGTCTGTATATTCCTATATATGTATATGTGTTTGGGAATTTGAGGGGCCGGAGCCCCCTCGGCCCCCCCCTTAAATACGCCCCTGTTAGATAGGCTCGCAATGAATTATAATTTTTCAGCCAATATTCTGAAGTCATCATCAGGTGATGCATTCACTTTGATTAATAAACATTGTCACCTGATGACAGCTTCAAAAATTGTAGATGAATATTTGATTGTTGTTAGTAACATTTTAATTAATTATATTTAATGCCAAAAATCTCTTTAATTTCTAATAATAACAATTAAGTATAATGTCTTCACTAATTTCCAAGACTTCAAATAAACTTGAGTCTTTTGATCTCACTTAGGAGGTGTCAAGTGGGATAAATTCCTAAAGCGCTCCTACACGCCGTACTTTGGTCCGCGGGCCGGATCCGGCTATATTTCACCACCACACGCTCGCGAGCCGGGCTCTGCTCGCCTTCAAACGAGCCAAATCCGCATGTGTGTGACCTCTCACGAGCCGAACCGAGCCAAAAATAAAATAAAATTCTTTACGAGCCCGATCCGTGAGAGTCCGCACACGGGCCGAGCCCGACAGAAGACGGATCTGCCCCGGCTCGGCTCGGCTCAGCTCGCGAGAGCCCACACACATGCGGATTTGGCTCGTTTGAGCCTGTCCCTTGAGCTGAAATCCAAATTAAAATAAAAAAAAAAAATTGTGAGCTATGTCTTTGTGGCTGAAAGTATTATTAAGGAATCAAAAAAAATTCAAAGACATATGCAGCCAAAATTATTTCTTTTATTATGCCGTTGGCTGACGTTTCGGCCACTGGTCTAGGCCATCTTCAGAGCCGGGGGGCGAGAATAAATAAAAATTACAATTTCAGCGACACACATTCGCATGAACATCGTAAGAATGATTTTTTTGAAGAATTTTTTGGACTCCTTAAAAACAAATTAAAATTATTTTCAAGAAACTCTGAGAGGATCCAGGTCTTTTGGGGACTAAGCCTACATTTCTTATTAGAAAAGATAATACATTAAATAATTTTATGAAAACTGAGGGGCCCACATTTTGTGGGTACGTGGATGGCGACCACGAGCTGCCCTAGCTGGGACTGGCAGTACTTCTGTTCTTTGCATATCAGTATCATCTCTTCTATATTTTCAACAGGCGTCAGACCGTGCGACGAGTCGGCCTGTTCTATTCCTTCCCGGTCGCAAAAACCCATGACTGCCGACCCCGCACCGCGGGATTTAGGCGAAGAAGATTAAATAATAGTTTTATGAAATTTTTCCCCACTTGTGCTCCAATTCTCAAGTATTTAAAAATATTTTACTAATCTCTCTATTCGGATTTAAAATTTAAACTATTTTTTGGGAGAGGGAGAAGGGGTGCTTATATTAAGCTCCCTCGGTAGTCCTGCTCACACTTTATTACAAAATGTATATTATTATAGAAAAAGAAAAATAAACAGCCATCAATCACTACTCATAAAATATTCCAAAATTATTATTCTTTGTTAAAATGGTAAAGAGGATAGAAAATAACTCTTAAAATTCTGTTTATTTTATCATATAATTCATTCACTTACAAAATATTTATGATAAAAAATAAACTAGAGCAGCGTTTTCCAAACTGGGAGGCGCGGACTAGTCTAAGGGGAGGCGCGAATATTAGCCATAACGAGCAATTTTCCAAATGATTGCTAGTTTTATAAATAAAATAATAAATGTGAAAAATATTTTTATTGAGTAGGCCTATTTAAACACTTAAATATTAAAAAACTTATATTTTACAAAATTTGCATTGATACAGAATCTATTTCTCGTCGTAGGAGATGATGAATTTGGATTAACAAGTATTGAGAAAGAAAAATTAATTGAATTATTTTGGGATACTTAATTAAAACAAAGATTTCAGACTGTATCTCAGGTTTAATTTTGGCTTCATACAAAATATAATGCTTTGTCAAAGTTTTAAAAGTACTGCTGTCGTTCGCAACTTCATCTATTTATGAGAAACGAGATTTTCTGCATTAGCTGCATTGAAATCGAAATATCGAGTTCGTTTAGTTGTTGAAAAAGAGCTATCTCGTCGATAACGAGTTTTGATGAACTTTGCGCTAATAGACAAGCACATCCATCTCTCTAAAAGACCACAATAAAATATTCTTATTCTTTTTTTTTTTGTTCAAATTTTTTAGTAATCAAAATATTTGTGTTTGTATTATTTTATAAAATGGGAGGGGGAGGGGTCATGCTATTAAATATTTTTAAGGGAGGCGTGGTACTATAAAGTTTGGAAACCACTGAACCAGAGCATTTCAATTTCTCATTCATACCTGTATGTTTAAGTATGCTCAGCTATTCATTGATAGCGATTATCGATTTGTTAGCAACCACTATTTGTATTAGGGCTATATGTAAATATAAATGAGTTGTTAGTGATAGTATCAAGGGCGCTTCGGATTACATAATCTCCTCTCTAATTGGATCCATCAGATTCACCTATTGCCATTTAAAATTACCCAAATAATTTAAAAAACGAGAGAGAAATTCGTTTGACATGTATTACAGAACCTTGGTGGGACCCCTGGAATCGTTAGTGCCTATAATCCCGAAAAAGTATCTATTTCAAAATCAGACATGCAGATAGTTATTTAATAATAAAATAAAAATAACTTTGTATCAAAAAGATAAAAAAATTAATTTTACAGCTTAATCTCTTTCTTTAACTATTATTCAATTCACAAGAAAAAAATTATTTATACACATAACACGAGATTTGAGCCGAAGCCAAACAAGTGTCACATGATTAGGCAATTAGCATCGTTGGTGTTTGATTTATAGCCACTTCGCCGATTCTTGAGTTAACTCGACAGCTGTAAAATTAATTCATCAAAACTTCCCAAGCGGATAAATTTGATGACCTTTCCCAGGTGGATTTTCATAATTTAAAAATGATAACAATTTAATCAGAGAAACGAATTTATCTCTAACATAAATAAACTGAAGCTTAAAATAAAACTTGAACAAAAATAAACATGTTTTTGACCGTCTCTAAGTTTCAATCTTAGAATAATACAATCGATTAATTTAATTGAAATATTGATATAGCAAATTATTTAGTATGAAAAATATTGTAATTTATTCATCATAAATACTTATATTTTATTTTAAATAAATCCATTCAAAAGTTTGGAATTTTTAAAATTGTGCAGTATTTAGCTATATTTAATAATTAATACAAAATGTGGTCAATAATTAAAAACTCCCTTAATCAATTTATTTATTAGCCCTCGGGGCTTGGTGTAGAGGTTAGCGTGCTAACCTCGTATACCAAACGTCGCGGGTTCGGACCTCAGGCAGTCCGATGATTTTATTTAAGCCATTTGGATACCAAATGGCTTAAATAAGAATGCCTGGACCCCAAATAAATATATATTATTAAATAACGGTTATCGTAAAAGTCTTAAATGGCCTAAGTTGCCGAAAAGACTGTGTGAATATGTGTATGAATGAGAAAAAAGTGTGAGTGTTAAAAAAAAAAAAAAATTATTTATTAGTTTTTTTATTGCTTGTTATCAATTGAGATTTTTTTTTTTTCAATTTCTCACGTAAAGCAATAAAACTTTATAGGCCAATTCTTTTTATTATTGGCGCCTGCGAGAATAACCAGTTGCCTATCTCACAGGCGTATTTGTCTTTTCCCCTCTTGTTTCTTTCATATTGAATGTGAAATTTTTCGGATATCTTATAACAAAAATTTTTTACCAAATTTTCTCAATTAGAACTAAATATTTTGAGTAAAAATTTTCATAATTTTTTAAATCTTATTGATATTCTTATTTTTTTTTTTTGAGAAAAATAGCTTATTAGGAAAATGGAGTCGCCTTGACCTTATTATAAATTTTTTTTTCACATTAGTAGATATTAGTAAGAAAAAGAATTTGATACTTCTTTCCGCTATTTAAATAATTTTCGAATTCATTAGGGGTTCCTTTATCATTCATTCTATTATTATTTTTTCTGAAGATTATTTTAAAAATAAATAATCAATATTTGTCTTAACATTTCCTTTACGATGCATCCAATTAGTTCACCCAATCATACTTCTTACAGTTTCTCAATAGCCTATATAAAGCATTTCATTTTATTATTTAGTCCTTTTGAGTAGAGAGAAGGTTCTTCTTTAGAATAGAATGAAAATGAATGTATTATTTTTTCATATTTTCGATTTATGTAAAGGGGTACGGTGAAAATATTTTATTCTCACTGATATTTAGTTTGCAATTCTTGTAATTATTTATTCCGATTGCAATACATTAATTTTTACTTTCTCTTATCCTACGTTAATATATAGAGAGAAATTATTGGATTCATGAATTATTAAAAATTCGTAAACATAAATTAAATGTTTTTTTTTTTATGCGTCTTGCTCATTTGTCTCCTCTCATTGGCTGTCTGCCAGTGTTTTGTAACAGAGCATTTTAATAACCTTTGCTTTCGGATGAGTTGATTCATACATTTTCAAAATTTATTATTTTTCTTTATAAAGTCTCTAATCCACTTTTACTTAAGAATTATTTACTCTCAATGTCTCTTTTTCTTCTATTTATTCCTCATTAGTATTCTTTTTTATCAATCGTTATTTAGTTTATAAATAAGAACGTGTCTACTGGTAAATGGCCTCCGAAGTAGAAAAAGATGTTCAATTAAACTTAAGTTCCTGGATGACCGAGTTGGAGCTCGGTGATATTTTATTTTGATAAAATTGGAAAAAACTAAAAAAGTACATCTGTAAAGTACTAGTACCCGAATTTTCTCAAAAATGAGACCTAGCATAATTTGTTTTCTTTACCGGAAATAGCACGAAGTCCGCCAAAGGCGGGCGCCGCGGCTAGTATGATAAGATAAAAAAAATAATTTCTGAGTTTATGAATTGTCAATTTTGTAAAATCCTTTTTGTTCTTTAGCTTTATTTTAGGTACAGTAAGCGCCACAATTAAGTCCCCACCTGATAGCTCGAGCCTTAAGTATATGGTATATGGTGAAATATTTTAAATTTGAAAAGGTATAATGAAATCATCTGTACCAGATTTTACGTTTTATCCTTTCGGTCATTAAAATTATTTCATTATACCCCAAATACCATACCATATACTTATGACTCTAACTATCAGGAGGGGACTTAATTGCGGCGTTCACTGTTCCATAAAAACATTTCACCTCTAATTATTTCTTTTAGGGGTTCTATTGTATATTCAAATATTTTAAAATACTCTAATACCAGTTTAGGTTATTCAGTTATTCAATACAAAACAACAATTTTTCACAAAATTAAATTTTTTTTTTTTCTCATTCACACTCACACTCACACACCCATTCACACAGTCTTTTCGGCAACTCAGGCCATATAAGACTTTTTACGATATCCGTTATTGATAAATATACATATATGGGGTCCAGGCATTCTTACAAAATTAAATTTGTATTCTATGTATTTCGTTTTGATATTCATTCGTGTAAAATTGTTTGTTCAAATTGAATGGAATTCCCAACACCAATGATGCCATTAAAGAAGGTCCAGGGTGATCACGTCTCCCTCTGCCTCCCATCAAGTAAATTTTATTTTTTATTACATAATTTCTAGAGGAATCAAGCGTGGCGGATTGGGAGGGGGGGGCTTAAATGACCTTTCACGGCGACACATATCTAAGTACTGTCCTGTTCCCAAAATATCAATGAGAAGTGTTAACAAAAAGTGAGATTATCTGTCAGCAAGTACATCTTTTTTCTTCAAAAATTTTTTTTTTTTAAATTCTTTTCTTAATTTAAATATTTTGAAATACTGTAGTTATTTATAACGATGTTCTCTGACTGTTTAAATAAGAAAGTATTACTAGTTAACTTCGAAAACAAGAAGTAGCAATTATACTTAAAATAAACATCGTTTTAATGTTATTTATAATATTAATGAATGAAAGAGAGAAGAGCAAAAAAAAAATACGATTTCAAATTAGAGGTTTGTTAAACATGAATTTTTGACATGACAGTTATATGTTGACACTTGTCACTTGGAGCAGAGACATTGGTAGAGATGGGTTGACATTTGTTGCAACAAATTGATTTTGAAAAACAAAACAAGAATCAAAAATAATTTACAAGAGATGATAGCAATACCCATACTTCAAATTATGGACATTTATATGACAACCGGGGGTACTTGAGATTTGAATAATTTTTGATACGATCTCGAAAATCAACAACGAATTAAGTGATTACGAACTTTTTATCTTAAATCATAAAAATAAATATGTTAATTGAATTACAAAAAGCCTCCCGGTTTGTCTACTTTAGGGAATGGTTTATTATTTAATTCTTTTAATGGTTTAACAAGACATTAACTCCATCTAACGACCATACTCCTTTTAATACTTATTTTAGTGTAATTATATTCTCTCGGAATAATCGTAATCGTAATTCTCTTAAAATTATTATAATTAAAAAATAAATCGTTTCTATATCCGGACATTTGTTGGCGTCTATTGATTATTAAATTTAATTAAGAACAGCTCAAATTTTAAAACTAATAAATTGTAGAATTTATTTAAGGTTCAGGAAATCTCAAATGAGCAACGCAGCTAGTCGTTTTTTCAATTTTTATTTAAATGTAAAGTGCCAGGGCCAACGTTTCGATCGCATATACCTGAACCTTAAATAAATCGTATTATCAATTAAATCTAATTCAAGAAGAGCGCTCATCTAACACCTTCAAGTGGAATATTATGTGATGGAGAGATTGAACATGGAATCAGCCCTGATGATGGTCCTATATGCGACCGAAACGTTGGCCCTGGCACTTTACACTTAAATAAAAATTGAAAAAACGACTAGCTGCGTTGCTCATTTGAGATTTCCTGAACCTTAAATAAATCGTATTATCAGCTATACAATCTCAATTAATTAAATCAAATTGTAGAATGTAATCCAAAGAATTCACCGTTGGCACTGGTTGAAACATTCTTATATTTGATTAAATTTTCGAAATTTGTTTCAAATGTCTCAATCTCTCCAATGGGGAACTTGCATGAATTTTTAATTTGCTCGAAATATATATTAAATGGTTTATTAAGTTATAAAAATCATCTTCCGGCATATGGAAACGTTTAATATTAATTTATTTAGCCGTAATAATAATAAAAGCCACGTGATTGAAAACGCTTTCCTATTGGATTAACGTCATTTAACAGGATACAGGAGCTTAAATAACACCCCCTCGAGATATAGAAAAAATTAAATTTTGAATTTTCAAAATTTTTTAAGGCGTCACCCAATAAAAATACGCAGCGAGTTAAACATTCAATAGACACTCAAATCATACGACTCTCTCTCATTTTCTCAAATATATTTTTACATTACAATCTCTCTCATACATATATGCACTGAAGATGGCCTCTGTATAGGAGCCGAAATATTTGCAAATAAATTGAAGTAGTGAGAGAGAAAACGGAAGCTGGTTTTTTTTTTGCTTAACGTCCTCATCTACGATTCCCAACTACAAGCAACTACATAATCTAATATTCGTTATATCTTTTGTCATGTTTTTATCGGGAACTAAGATCGAAAATGGCCAGCGAATACCTATCTCTTTAGCGCTCTAATTCTCTGAGCAAAAGGCTGGAAAACAGTGATCATATAGACTGGCATATAGGAACACGGAGCAGCTCCTGGTATTTGACGTCATAGAGCCGTTTCAAACCCATCTAAAGTTTGAACAGTGTTTTCTTATTTAAAAAATTGATTAAATAAAAATACGTTATTTTTTATTTTCATCGTTCATTTGAGCAAATAAAATGCATGCAAGCTCTAATGGCATCTTACGTCATTCTGAGACTGTCTACTATTTATTTTATTTATAAAAATAATTTGAAAAAAGATTTTCCAATAATTCTATTTTTTATTATTCCCTTAGAATGAACTTTAAATTAGTTTTTTAAATCTTTAAGAAATAGATCCATTTAATTTGTTTAACGATTAAGCATCTTGGAAGAACAAACATGCTAAAGAAAAGTTTCAACTCTAACTTGAATAACTTTTATTTAGCAAAAATCTGGTGTGACTTGCGCATAGCACACAACTTTCTCTTACCCTTCGGTAAGAGAAAGTTGCGCACCGTGCTGGTCACACCAGATTTTTTGTGTCGAGATATATTTAGTTTCCGATAGCACCTTAGTTTCAAACTTGCATTTTAAATGTTGACTGCTTCAAATAAACTATGGTTATTTTTCAAAATTTTAATCTCATATTTGGACATTTTATACACAATATAGAATCGTAAATAAATACAAAATTTCATAAGAATTGGAAAAAAAAATTTTAAATGCCTAAAAAGTTCTAAAGGGGACCCCCTTTTGAATCGAAATTAACATACAAATCCCTATAGGAAATTAACATTGTTCCTATGCGAAGATAAGGTGGAAAGGGAATTTAATAAAAAGAGTAGAGAGAGACGATAATGTTTGCAAGTGAGAGAGAGACAGAATATATGTTTTCTCTGAAACAATTAAAGACACAAATAAATTTTAAAAAAATGGGAATTTAAATAATAATTGATTTTTAATCTAATAAAAAGAAAAAGATTTAAATTCCGTTACCATGGCAACCATTTCTACTTTCCTATGAAGAACAAGAGTAAAGTGGTCTTCAGAAGATTTCAACGGCAAAATGAGAATATACATTTTAAAGAGCATCTAAAAAATAGTTGATTTATGAATTTAAAAAAAAATCCTTGGAGGGAATTTTGAGAAAATCGAAAAAAACTGAAAAAGTACATCAGTAAAGTACTAGTACTTTTTGGCCGATTTTGTTCAAAAGCTTATTTTGAGATTCTTCAAAGGTACCTAAGTTAAATATAAAATTTCAATCCGCTAGCTCAACTCCTTCATGCTAAAAAATCGTTACACACACACAGACGCACACCACACACACACACACACACACACACACACAGACCAATTTGCGGGACCCACTTTTTTTGGACTCAGGGGACCTCAAAACATGTATATCCATCAAAATCTGGACATCGAATTTTTGACATGATCGCAATACTTTCTCTCCTATATATTTCATATATAGGCTAAGAGAAAGTAAAAAAAGAGTATCTGGAGTATTAAAAAAAAAAAAAAGAGTAATTTTTCTTTTTTTTTTTTTATACTAATCAAATTTTCCATTTACATAGTTATTTTTTTTTAATTCAATAAAAAAATTATTTAAATGGAAATTACGCCTAAATTACGCCCAAAGGCTTAATTGTTAATGAATAAATCAAAGGCTTTCATTACACTGTTCGGCAGGAAAAAAAAGCCCCGAGATAATTTCTAGAGATTCTCAAGTAAAATGACCTCAAATGAATCCAAATATATGACCTCCGTTTGTCTCCCACCACATACCGTTTTCGGGGGAGAGCCTCCTACTTATTTCCACCCTTTTCGTTAATTATAGGGCCATGAAACAAATTTGGAGGGATGAAAACAAATATTTTAGCCTTAACATTTCTTCAGAAGGTCTAGAGAAGTGAAAAGTTAAAAAACACTAACATTTGGATCCAAGGGGGGATGTTGGGGAGGATTTTGTC
>JAKCPI010012876.1:0-15777 GCA_023213315.1 Euborellia annulipes | reverse complement strand
AAGTTGCCGAAAAGATTGTGTGGATGTGTGTGTGAATGCGAGTGTGAGTGTGAATGGAAAAAAAAGTGCGAGTGCTTTGTAAAAAAACGCCCCTAGAAAGGAAAAACTAAATATATGTCGACGCAAAAAAATCTGGTGTGACAAGAACAGAACACATTACGGTTCGAAGGTAAGAGAAAGTTCGTGTGGGGCTGACCAATTGGCCAATCTGATTTTCATCTAAGTAACTTCCTGAATATACGATTCTAATAAAAATTTTGAATTTATTATTTTTTTTTTAATCAAGTTATGATAAAAGATACATATCTACAATTTTAGTTTAAGAAAATCAAGCATTTGTAGAGTATATAGGGGAGGTTAACTCGATCTCGATGGATTAAGCATTAAGGAACTTTTTGTCAAAAAAAGAAATTAACATTTACGAAGAAATGAAAAAAAAAAAAAAAAAAATACAATCAAGTGTAGTTAAAAGTCTGATTTAAAATTAAATTACTTGAACGGAGATAGAGAGGGAAGGAGAGAAAGGTGGAGAAATGAATAGAAATAATTAACAAGAAAATTAAATATTTCTGGTGTTGATTTAAAAGGTGATGATGATGATGATGATGATGATGATGAGATTAGCTGTTAAATAAAATGCAATTAAATTAATGAGCAAGGAAAAAAAAATGATAATTCTTCTTTGAAACAGAGAAGAAATCTTTAAAATTACGAAATACAGTATTAATTGGTAATTCAACTTAAAAAAAAAAAATCTGCAATGACTTAATGGGGTTCAGGAGGTAGAAGTTGACGCATGGCTTTCCTGAGAAGAAGGCGTAGTGTGACATAAAAAGTATGCCCAAAAATCAAGTAATTCAAAAATTTGGCAAGAGATGTCAAAATGGTAGCTAATAATATTTAATGAATTTGGTTGATTTTCATTGATCTTTTAACAATAAATACTTTATAAATGTTATTATATATTATGTATCTTTTATAAAAGCATAAAAATATATAAATATAGGCCAGATATAGGCCAAAAGGGGATCGGCTGTTAGACTAGCCTGCCATCTATTGCAAGAATGCTGAACTAATTTGACAGTTAAATAAATAATCTAAGCTTATTTTTAATAATTAATATGTGATTAATAATAACGAATAAATTCATTTTTAATTTAAAAAAAATTAAAGATTATTGGGACAGATTGTTTTTTTTTTTTGTATTTGCTTGATAACAAAAAAATTAATTACGATAATTTTTTAATAAGTTATTAAAAAAATATAACTCTCTGTCCCCAATAATCTCTTATGAGATTTAATTCATTTAAAAAAATCATTGTGTGGTTTTATGAAAGCACGATGCAAGTGAAACTTTTTTTTCGGATCGTAGTCGTTTAACTGAAAATTTTCGAAAATTATTCAATTAAGGGTATTAAAATCGCGTTTTTAAACTTAAATTAATAAATAGAAAATAAGAAATCAATAGACGCAAGTAAAAAACAAAAACAATAATTTTTTATTTATAAATTAAAATTTTTTAAAATTTTTTAAAAAAATTATTTTTTAAATATAAAAATTTAATAATTAAATCTCACAATTATTTTTTTATAATTCGTCATATATCATGAAATTTCAACTTTCATATTTTTGTCGTCACGGCTTGTGACGTCATGGCTTCTAGCGTCACGGCCTTTGACGTCACGGCTTGTAACGCTACATGCTGATAGAAGAGCGAAAAAAGTTTGAGGCCATCAAATTCAAGTTTCACTTAAAAAAACCGCATTGAAAAATTCCTTATATTAGTCTAGTATTTTTTTTTTTTTTTTTTTTTTAAGTACGTTTAGACGCCGCTTCTACACCCCCCTTAACGCACAGCAGATTTTTGGTGTCGAGATATATTTAGTTTCCCATAGCACTTTGGTTCCGAACATGACCACTTGCAAGTAAAAAAAAAAAAAAAAAATGCTTTTATTTAAATTGAACTAAAAAGACAGAAATAATTTCATTTAATTGTTCTTGTTAAAATTCTTGAATATATATGACTTAAAATAAAAGTCCATGTACGAATTTCATCAATCCATTGTTGGGAGATAAAATCAGAGATTATGTGGACTTTTATGATGATAATGATTATAAAATAAAAAGAAAAGTTACTTTACCATTTTCGTTATTATCTTCTTCCTCTCATTTGCAACCTCGCCCTCTCCCTCTTAAAAGATTAAGGTATCTGTGACGTCACCGTTAACTCACCTGTAACATAAAATAGAAACAGTCCTTGATTAGAAACGGTGTGTGTTGTGCATATTCATTATCTTAATATTATAATTGAAGACAAATATATTCTTATTTAACTAATATGAATGACTTGTTGGATGTTGCTTTTGGTAATAACTAATAATTTATTTAGATATATAATAATTAGATTTAATTAGAATTAAAAACATTTTCTCATTAAGTTATGAAATATATGCACAATTAGAGAGGCGTGGTCATCAAACAAGCCTTTTTTAGATCATATGACCATTTATTTTATTTTTTTTTTAAGAGATTGTTAATCAGTGAGGTCAGAGGACTCAAATATAAGTATGCATTTTGCAGGTGTGGGAAGGGTACACGGGGGATAGCACTGCGCGTCAAAAATAGTGAAACCCTTTGTTTCTTTTTTAAGAAGACCTATTCTCTAATCTATCTTAATAGATACTGTAATTTATTAAGCATTTAATATGAGATATTCTAAACATTTCTAAGTATATTTAACACAAATCCATATCATTTTAATCAATAATTACAATTTAAATAAAACACAACATTTCGAAATTTTTTTTTATTTACGCCAAATTACTAAAATTTTAATATAACACTACTCCCCTTGGTAAAATCCTCCCCCATATCCCCCCTTGGAACCAAATGTTCATGTTTTTGAACTTTGCACCTCTCTAGTTCTGAAGAAATTTTAAGGGCAAAATATTTTTTTCATCCCTCCAAATTTAATTCATGGCTCTAACAAGTAAGATTAACGAAAACGGGTGGAAATAAGTAGATGGCTGTCCCTTCAAAAAGGTATGTGATGAGGGAAGATGGAGGTCATATTTGGATTCAGGAGGTCATTTTACTTAAGAGCAAGGGCGGATACAAGGGGGGGGGGGTAAAGGGGGTAATTACCCCCTGAGATTTGAAAAAAAAAATTATTTTTAATGAAATATTTTAAAAAATTAATACTTAAAAATTTGATTTGTATTTATATTCTGGCAAACAAGTTCCGAATGCGCCTTTAAATTACCGAAATTAAGAAAAAATAGTGTGCTGTGAGAGGATTAACACCAGATTACGCCCCCCCCCCCGAGACATCTCTGGATCCGCCCTTGTTGCCGAGTAGTGTTATATAAAAATTTTAGAAATTTGGCGTAAATAAAAAAAATTTCGACATGTTTGTGTTTGTTTGATTTAAATTGTAATTATTTATTACAATGAAATGGATTTGTGTTAAATTTACTTAGAAATGTATAAGATCTTTTATATTAAATATTTAATAAATTACAGTATCATTAAGATAGATTAGAACAGGTTTTTTTTAAGAAGAAACAAAGTGTTTCACTATTTTCAGTGTATTTAGAGTTGTGATAAGCATGTCACAAAACTATTAAGAATTGTATTCAATGATTTAAATCCAAAGATAACAAAAACATCCAATAATCTGAAAGATTAAGGGGATTTTCAAGCAAATTTTTGCCTGTTTTAGGCCGGACCCACGTTTATAATAATAAGAAAATGTTTAATACCGATAACCTTACGGAAACATCTTTTTTCTTTTAAAAATATTTGCGTAAGGAACTGAAGAACCCATCCCTTGAATGTATTACATTCCAATTGTCGAAGATGGTCTTAACCAAGACCGAAACATCAGGATAGCGAGCTTTTATTTGTTGACATTCACCTTGGTATTCATTGTTTAACATTTGGTACATGTAGATATCTAAATACGATAATTTTTTTTGTTTTGAAACTTAGACAACAAAAACAAAAACAGAGACAAGGTTAATACATTCAATTTTTAAAATAGAAAATGCTAAAAAGAAACAAAAATCGCCTTATTCATTTTTTTTTCTTCTTTTTAAGATCAATAAAATGTTTTATTCATTTTTATGATTGAATAACTAAAACAGGAATGTAAAATCAATTTGTCTTTTTTTTTTTTTTAATTTTTATTTGAATTTAAAAACAAATAATATAGGCCTATCTCGAAAATTGTGTAATATTTTCTTAGAATAAATGTTGATTGATAATTTGTAATCATTTATTTATTAATTGATAAAATTCAAATCTTTTTATCATATACATAGCTATTGCTATTTCACTATAAATTTGTGTACAAATCGATAGTGCGGTCACTTTTGGAATTTAAGGCCTGTTAAGAGGAGCGTCTCGAAAAGCCGTTAGAAGACGATTCAGTACCGAGTTACTCTAGGTGGCAAAAGATGGCGTTGGTTTTCCCATAGGAATACAAGGGTTTATTCCATTTCATTTGAAAGATTCCAGCTAATTAATTAAGGGTAAAAAATTAATTATTTTTCAACACAGTGATTACTAATTTAATTATCTATAAGATATAGAGCGAATTTTTTAAAAATATCTTTTATTTAATGCGATTAATCTAAAAAAAAATTTATTTTTTCGAAAATCAAAAAAAGGGCTTCTATAAGTTGTAGATATTTTAAATAGCTTTAATTAAAAAAAAATTTGAGGTGGATAGCTTCAAAATTGTGGCCGCAATCTCCCAAAATTAGCACCCCGAGAGGGGCACCTTTATATAATAATTCTGCCACCCCTATTTATGTTAAGTAAATGAAAATTGTGAAGGGACAGATTAAAGGGGGGGGGGGGGGGACACGGTTTCGGAGGTGGACTTCAAACAATTTTCACAAAATATTTTACTGATAAACTTTTTATTTAAAGCGCATCTAAAAAAAGAGGTGGGGGGGGGGGGGGTAAGGGTCGATTCTTTAGTGAAGCGTGTTGTTTTGCTTTTAAGGGTGTGTATGTGTGTGGGCGTGTGGGTGTTTATTATCAAAGCGGATTCATCTCTCTCTCGGCGTAGATTGCTTGCGGATTCACGCTGTTGCATTTGTACAAAAGAATTAAACGGATTATAAGTTTATAATACTCGAAAACTGTTTGCCCCTAAACTGAAATATATATATAGTGCAGTTGGCAACTCGCGAGAGAGAGAGAGGATTGCATAATTATCATTTAATTTATGAGACTACTTACATGTAGAGAGAGAGTGTGCGTGGGTGGGAGGCATTCGAAACTTTCAAATGGATATAACGCTAGATAATATTTTAGAGTATTAAAAAATAAATAAATAAATAAATCAGGGATTAATAAATTCATGACATCTTTATAATTACTTCTGCTAAATTTATTATTTAAATTTCAATTATCTATAAAAGAGAAAGTATTGAATTCATGTTGAAAATTTTATGTCTGTGTTCAATTTTAAGCATGAAGGAATTGAGCTATCAAGCTGAAATTTTATATTTGAGTTAGGCACACACCTAGCACGTGACAGGAAGCTTTTGAACAAAATCTGTCGAAAAGTACTAATACTTTACTGATGTACTTTTTTAGTTTTTTTCGATTTTCTCAAAATTCGTTTCAACGATTTTGATTAAAATTTAAAAATCAATTATTTTTTAGATGCTATTTAAAATGTACCATCAAGAGAAAAGATATTGGACAACCCCCTCACTTCTACCTGAATTTAGAGCCTTTTGAGGTATGTATACAGGGCCGTAACTAGGCAGATGCAATAGGTGCACCGTGCACTGTTGCATCTGCCTAGTTACGGCCCTGTATACATACCTCAAAAGGCTCTAAATTCAGGTAGAAGTGAGGGGGTTGTCCAATATCTTTTCTCTTGATGGTATATTCTCATTTCGCCATTGAAATGTTTTGAAGAACACTTTACTCTTGTACTTCATAGGAAATGGGAGAAATGGTTGAAAAAATATAAGTATTTTCCATGTTTATAAATTATTTTATTAATTTTATAAACACAAAAAATCTGCTGTGACAGCACATAACACAACCTTCGATTACCGAAGAGAAAGTTGTGTGCTGTGACAGCATCACACCATATTTTTTTTTTTTTTTTTTTTTTTTGCCCCACACCAAATCAATATTTAATTGCTGCAATATTCGTTATCTTTATTTCAAAAGAATTTATATATATATATATATATATACATATATATAAAGCATAAAAGTTTTTATAGAATCAAGTGATAAAAAAAACTTTTTTTTTAGTTTGATAAGATCAAATTCCAATAAAGTTACAATTTTTTTATATTAAAAAGTATTTTATTTTTTTTATTTTTACAGGTAGATAGCAAGCAAGTCTAGCTAATAAAAATAAATGAAATAAAAAAAGTTTATAGAGAATTGTGATTTATTATAAAAATTTAAATAAAAAAAAAAAAAAAAATTAATTTGCTTTATCTTATCGTCCTGGGTAGAGTTTGTGTGAAAATTGGCCCAATGAGACATTTATTTATTCTACTAGTCGCGCCACCCGTCATTGGCGGGTTTGTACTCGGCTTCGGAGGATTGACAGCTTTACTTATCTTAAAAAAATAATCATAATTGTATTTGTTCAAATAATATTTTGTTTCATGTATTTTATAAATTTCTAACCAAATAATCCTATGAAAATCAATAAAAATTTTATTAATATTTGAAATTCCTCTCGGAGATCCCCGTTTATTTACCGAGGTGCTTTCGTGCGCGAAGACACACACCTCAAACCCAACCGGCCTCTGGCCGTAGCCATCCATCTACAGGCACCCCGTGAAGTTACATTATTTCCTATCTCTAACTCCTCCTCCCTCCTGCTTTCGTCTCTAGCTAGTGAACTAATCCTTATTTCTATATCGAACCTCTTCTATGCTAGGGAGGATGTCCTGGTTGAGGAGGGACTCCCTCAGCACCGGCATGTAGCCTACTCCTTTCGAAGAATGCATCACTGAGAGGGAACCTTCTTTACGTCCCTTCCACAGGACGGGATGTCCAAGCAACTCCCTCTCCTTGTAGAGTTGCCTGGGTGCTATTGTGGTGAGATCCAATATTCCAATCCCGTGTCAGCTTGAGGATTTGTTTACATTAAATAAATATTTTTATTTAATAAAAAATCCCGCACGTCCAGGGTTTGAACACGGTTTCTTTTTGTTTAGAAACTTTTCATATTAATTTTGTCAATTAGGTACTTTTGGAAATGGCCGATTCATATATTTCATATATAGGTAAAGAAAGTAACAAAAGAACGAACGAACTGAAGATTTCGATTGTAATATAATAATAAGAGAAAGTATTGGATTCATGTTAAAAATTCAATGTTGATATTATGATGTAAATACACGTTTTTAGATCCCCTAGTCCAAAAGAAAAAAAAGGAGCTACGAGGTTGAATTTTATATTTAAATTAAGTACCCCCTGGGAGGTAACACGAAGCTTTTGAAAAAAATTGGCTAAAGAGTTCTAGTACTTTACTGAAGTACTTTTACAGTTTTTTTTTTTTCGATTTTCTCAAAATTCACTCCAATATTTTTATTAAAATTCAAAAATCATTTATTTTTTAGATGTTCTTTAAAATGTATATTCTCATTTTGCCATTGAAATCTTTTGAAGACCATTCTACTCTTGTACTCCATAGAAAATAAATATTTTCCCATACTAATAAATATTACATCTTGAATTATATTGATGGAAACTAAATAATCACCAGATTTTTATCTGAAAAAAATTGAATGATCTTTGTAAAATATTAAATAGAGTATTTTCTATTCTATGAATATGTCCTTGGAATGTTTCAATCAAGGAGAGAGTAATGTAGAGCAGAAGGAATAGTCAGTCAATAGGAAGCGAATAGAAGGAGCTATTCAAGTCAGGATGAGGTGGGGGAGTAGAAGGGGTGGGGAGAGTTCTCTCTTTCTTTCTTTGTCAACATCTCGCTAATGAAAAGAAGTAATCAGCAAAAATTCTTTTTTTTATTGAAATTGACACGGGGCGGGCCCCTTGATATTAATTACCACTATAGAAAATATTATATGGATGTTTATCTAATTATTTTTAACAAATAAAAATTTTATTATATAACAATTTTTATTATTTTTCATTTGGGAGATTTAATTATTTCAATATTTTTAATTCATTTTTATTGGCTTTAATTGTTCATTTAGCTTCTATTTTTCTTAAGGGGGTTCAGGAGCGACGTCTAAATGTACTTTAAAAAAAAAAAACTAGCCCACGGGGCGTGGTGTAGAGGTTAGCGTGCTAACCTCATATACCAAACGTCGCGGGTTCGGACCCCAGGCAGTCCGATGATTTTATTTAAGCCATCTGGATACCAGATGGCTTAAATAAAAATGCCTGGACCCTAATATATATAAATTCATAAATAACGGTTATCGTAAATGTCTTATATGGCCTGAGCTGCCGAAAAGACAGTGTGAATGTGTGTGTGAGTGTGAGTGTGAATGAGAAAAAAAAAAAAAAAAAAAAAAAAAAAACTAGACTATTATAAGGAATTTTTCAATGCGATTTTTTTTTTTTTTTTAATGAATTAAATTCATAAGAGATTATTGGGACAGAGAGTTATAATTTTTTTAATGACTTATTAAAAAAATTATCGAAATTAATTTTTTTGTTATTAAAGGTACGTTTCCATTCCTACAAGTCGCGGGGACTTGTGCCGGGCACATGTCCCCGGCACATGTCGCACGGTTTTGTTTTACTGTTTCCATTTCCTTGAGACAGATGTTGGGGAAAAAAAAAAATACTCAGTCCCTGTTCGACACTGTGCTGAGCAGGTGCGTTTATTGTGTTGGTACAAACATGGAAAACGTCGTAGCTGCCTCCGCCTTTGTGGTTATCGCGGGTGCATACTGTGAATTCAAGAAAAAAAGGCGTAAACGTCCAAGGTGGTGGATCAGAAGTTTTTTAGCGAGACGTGATTCAGAAGGGGCCTACAATTCCCTGATGAGAGACTTACGTCTTCAAAGCGGGTTTGACAATTTTGTTCGAATGACGGCAGCAGATTTTGAGTTTTTATTAAATCTGATTGGTCCCGAGATTACCAAAACTAGGTCATGTCGACTTCCAATATCTCCGGGAGAAATGTTGGCTACAATATGATACAATAAATGTTGGCGTACAAATAAACGGGGAAGAACTACACAAAACAAAACACACACTGATCCACGCGAAACACACGTTCATGGGGTTGTAACTCACAGGATTTGACATAAGAAAAGTTGCTAACGCCAGAGGTAAGAGGCGCTAGCGTCGCAGTCCCAGATTCGGTAGCTCCGCCCACTATACTCAAATCGGCATGCTAGCGGCAGTCCACTTGTGTTTGTTTGATTCGTGTGCCACCAGCATATCCTTACTACTTCTACTTGAAAAGCGTTGCAAAACATCATAACTCGTGCCTATTAATTTCATATTATTATTATCATCAAAATGGTGTTTAAGAAGAGTGTGCAAGAAATTTTGAAAGGAAAGAAGATTGCATCGTTTCCCAAGCTCAAGTTGTGGTTGATTTGCCGTGGAAAATGTGTACTATAAGTAATATATTCTATTATTCAATTAAAGACCTTAGCTAAATTATTAATTTTTTTTCAACTTGTTAATTTATTTGGATACCAAATAGTGCAAATAATGTGTGGATAATATGTATCATAATAATATATATTTTTTATGTATGTTTTAATGTCTATATGACCTAAGATGGCGAAAAAACCATGTGTATTTTGATGAAGCAAAAATAAAAATTTCAACTCTTTAACCATAATAACTTTGTCTTATTGTTTAAATACCTTATAGGCCTATATAAATACGACTTTACTCAAGATGTTTTTATATTTACAGAAAAAAATTGATATTTTTACATTAACACGTGGGGGGCAAAAGGGCGTAGCGGTGAAGGGCGGAGCCAATTCACGAATGACGTCACTTGCGACTCTAGCGCTAACAGGCGTCTGTTGTTGCAGTTGTGACGAGTTTGACAGGCTTTCCCATCTATATTATCTATGCACACGTTGGAATCTGAGACAGAGAGGTTAGATTTTGCTGTCAGGAGGATGTAAACAGTGGTCTGCGCATGCGCAAGTCCCGGGCACAAGTCGCAGGCCGTTTCCATTCTCCGGGCACAAGTCGCGGGCACATGTTTTGTCGCGCAGTCGGCTGCGACATTTTTGTCCCGGGCACTTGTGCCGCGACTTGTGCCAGACCGTTTCCATTCTGCAACTTGTGCCGGGCACATGTGCCGCGACATGTCGCAGAGAGTTTTGTTGTAATGGAAACGGGGCTTAAGCAAATACAAAAAAACAATCTGTCCCAATAATCTTTAATTTTTTTTTAATTTAAAAATGAATTTATTTTTATCATTAATCACATATTAATTAAGAAATTATTAAAATAAGCTTAGATGATTTATTTAAAAATCAAATGTCAAATTAGTTCAGCATTCTTCCAATAGATGGCAGGCTAGTCTAACAGCCGATATAGTATTAGCCTATATCTGCCCTATATTTATATATTAAAAGATCAATGAAAATCAACCAAATGCATTAAATATTATTAGCTACCATTCTGACATCTCTTGGCAAATTTTTGAATTACTTGAATTTTTATGCATACTTTTAATGACACACAGCGCCATCTTATCGGAAAAAACATGCGTAACCATTTCGCTCCCGTTCCCCCTTAAGGCAAGACAAAATTCAATGCTTATCATAAAATAAGACTCAAAACACAGGAGTTGCAGATCTATATTATATTATCTTATCTTATGGAATTTCTTGACAAAATATTTGTTGATCACTACACCTATATAAGAAAATATGCATATATTTTTATTTCACTTGTTGATAGAGAATGAGAGAATGAGAGAGAGAGAGAGAGAGAGAGAGAGCAGCTCACAAACACAAAGAGTTTATATCCAAGTCCTTCTTGAAGGTAGTAGAAAGCATCTACTTGTACTTGTAGGTGCTATTAGCTTATCGACTCACACACTTGAGGACATTCATAACGTCACTCACAAAAGGAAGCTGAAAACGTTACTCATTTGCCTTTTTCTCTTTTATATACATGCATACACACAAAAATAAAATGATTTCTTCTATCCTCTATCATAACTCTTCTCTCTATGCTTGCCGTTTTTTTTTTTTTTTTTTCTTTCTGATTTCAACCGTCTAACTTGATTTATAGTGTATTCGATTTATTCATTGACAATAAATAGCGATGCTCACTTTAGACACATTTCTCTTCAAGGAAGCTATTTTATTTATTGTTTACAACAAAAAAAAAAAAAAATATATGATATATGCCATTTAATTTTTATTATCTGATAATAAGGGGATGATAAAAATAATTTAAAAAAAATGCATTGTTCTAGGATCAGAGGTTCGATTTCCTTTTTGAACTTCAATAAAACTACAGTATATTATATTAGATATCAATTGATTTGAAGCAGGGGCGTATATAGAAATTTTTCGGGGGGGGGGGCGAACTCAAAAATTTTTCTGCGGAAATTTTTTTTTTTAAGAAATTGAATTTTTTTCACAGGAAATTTTTTGAGGAACATTTTTTCTTTTGCGGAACCAAAGTTTTCCATCCTGCGGAAAAATTTGTTGCGCTGATGTCTGTATATCCCTATATATGTAGCCTATATGTGTTTGGGAAATTTCGGGGGGGGGCCCTCGGCCCCCCTATATACGCCCCTGATTTGAAGGCATTGTAAATGTAGAAGTTGAAAATCTGGTGTGACTGGTCGCAAAGGGCACAACTTTCTCTTATCTTAGGTAATTGAAGAATTTCTATTATTTTGCGGCGGACCCTAGCCTTTCTTAATTATGAGAAACTGGCTGACGTCTAGACAGAGGGGCTATGCCCCGTGGACCGCTTTCCAGCTGACTCGGGCACGCCTACGGCGGATCCTCGCCTTTTTTTTCATACTGCGCGTCAAAAATAACGTAACATTTTGTTTCTTCTTAAGAAGCCCTGTTCTAATCTACCTTAATTTTACTTTAATTTAAGAAATATTTCATATGAAATATTTTGTGCAATTCTAAGTAAATTTAACACAAATACAAATCATTTTATTTCAATTTAATACAATTTAAATAAAATAAAGAAAAATATGCCGATTTTGAGGGACAAATCGATATTAATTTAAAATTTTGTTTTTATCAGAATTTACAATAAAATAGACAGAGAAAAACTGAAATGGAGAGATTAATTTAATTAATATTTTAGAAATTTGGCGTTAATTGAAAAATTTCGACATTTTTGTCTTTGTTTTATTTAAAATTGCTATTATTTATTAAAATGAAATGAATTTGCGTTAAATTTACGAAATGTATAAAATATAACACTCACACTTTTTTCTCTCACACTCACACACATCACACATTTTCCACCCAATGAACTATATACAAACCACATCACCTCCAACCCATACCCCCACTTTTTTTTTAACACACACACATTCACACAGTCTTTTCGGCAACTTAGGCCATATAAGACTTTTACGATAACTGTTATTATTTATAATATTTATGTCCAGGCACTTCTATTTAAGTCGTTTGGTATCCAAATGGCTTAATTGAAATCATCAGGACTGCCTGGGGGTCCGAACCCGCGACGTTCAGTAAAGAGTATAGACCCGCTGCCAACTACACCAAGCCCGAGGGCGTATAAGATATTTAATATTAAAAGTTTAACAAATTACAGATTCATAGGTTAAAACATGTCTCCTTAAGAAGAAACAAAAATGTTCTACAATTTGTGACGCGCACTGTATTTGTTGATGATACAAATTAGTAATTATTTGTCTGAAAAATTGTGTAAGAAAACGCAAGGTGTCCAGGGAGGATGATGCCCCCCCCCCCCTTGGCTAGGCATGAGACTAGTATAAAACACTCTTGATTTTAATACACAAAGAAAAGGGTAAGTGACCTTTACTTAAAAGAAAAAAAAAAAAAAAAAAAAAAAAAGTAAAAGTGAAACTATAAAAAGTTTTTTAAAGATATGAATTCTTGTAAACTTTAATATATTAATAGGTCTTGATTCAGAACGAGAGATCCCTTCTGTCTTCAAAAAAAAAAGAGAAATTATTATTAATATTCTTTATATAATCTATATATAAAAAAAGTAATTAAAAGAATTAAAAAAGTTTTTTTTTTTTTTTTTTGGTAACTAACTTTAAATTACAAAAACCGAATATTCGATAAAAGAGAAAGAGAGAAGGAAAGATTTTTCCACAGGAAATGCCGGCAAAATGATCATCAACCTCAAGATGAATTAAATTTTCTTTCTCCTTTTTTTTTACTCTTATTAAAAAAAAAAAAAGAAAGAAATAACGAGAAGAAAAAAAAAAAAGATTAATCTTTCATCATCAATCATTTGTGGACGATGATAATATTTGAAGCTCTATAATAAATAATAATAATTTAATTGTATTTTTTTTTATCTTTCTTATTAAAATAATAAAGTTTTTAATAAAAAAAAAAACTAGCTAAAAAGTCCAACTTGGGTGGACTAATAAATAAATACCCCTCAAAAGCGCGGATAGTTATTTATAAATTAAATTCGCTAATTTCTTTGTAGGTGTGTGTAAACATAAACGCTATATTATTTTACTTTAGACCTGATGAAGGTTTTTTGTAAGACCGAAATGTTTGCTATCCAGTCAGTAGCCAGTCCTTAATAAACATTTTCCGATATATTAAATATTTTATAATATTTAGAGATCTGAATAATAATATAAAAAGTAAACCTTATAACTATAGGCAAATGTAAATATTACTAGCCGCTCCGCCCGCTGAGGGCCCCTCCTTTATCTAGCTCGAGTCCGCTTGCAGCGGACTCGCCTTTTTCTAATCAAAGTGCCGTAATATTGAAGTCAACTCATTTCAAGCAATTAATAATAAAAATACATATCTGGTTTATTAAAAAATATATATAAATTATATAAAATAGCGGAATGACCTTTGACTGTCTATCTTGATTCAAACAAAAAAAAAAAAAAAAAAAAAAAAAAAATTTACTTAAATAACAATTTTTATTATTATTAATTTGAGAGATTTAATTATTTTAATTAATTTTAATTTGATCTAATTTTTCATTTGGCTTCAATTATTGATAAGACAAAACTCGATACTTTCCATTGGGTAAATTCTGTGGATTTTCTGGAATTTTTTGCGCTTCGCCTTATGGCAATTTGGAGATTCCAGTATTAAATATTATCATCGTCAAGAAGACACAAGTTCAGGCCTAATAAAAGCAAAATTTCGTTTCAAAATTACAACAGAATGTTGCTCAGAGCGTGACAGACCGGCACTGCGCTAATTATATATATTCTCAGTCATTAGTGTCAGACTTGACACGTTGTAAGTTCCTCTGAGTAACTCACATGAGAATGATACTGAGGTGGGTTCCCGTTTCCTTCCTCAGGAGGGAGGCATCTCAAATAGAATTAAAAAATTTATTGAGGTGGATTTTAACTCGAGTTGTATTCAACTCAGGATTATAAGCTTAAGTGCTTTATCCCCTCGGCTAATATAGGGGCCTATACGGATAATTTAGTCCAAATACAATATCAATTATTTTATTTTATTAAGATAAGCAAGATGAGGCGGAGGAGGGGGGGGAGAAGCGCTCACAATAGGGAGATCAACAGAACGAAATATGAGGTAACATGTATTTTTTAATCCTTTTTCCGGCTACAGAGGCCATTTAGGAGTTATTTCTTTATTTAAATACTTTTTAAATACGAGTACCGATGGCTCACCGGGGGGGGGGGCTCTAATTGTTCGGGGTCACCAATCCCAAGCTTTCGCATCACTTAACCGCAACGATCGTGGTGACTGTTGCTCTTTTCCATTGCCAAGACTCCCCGGCACAATGTATTTTTGAAAATATATTTTGATCGTTTAACACGCAGACTGTTATTTCTCCAATCATGTCTTATTTCCAAGGTTGCCTCCCCTCCCCTCCACTCCTCTCACTCAAATGATGCATTTTGAATTTTAATTATTCAAACTCTCACATGGATATGCTTCTTAGAATATAGTTATAGTATTTGTAAATAATTTTCTTTTTTGTTTAAAGCAACATAAATTCTAAATAATCGCCTATAGTTTCAATAAAATCTAAGATTTATGGATATGACACAGGTGTAAAAAGGAAAGATTGTAAATGCTTATTTGCAGATTAAAATTTAAAAAATTAATTTATTTTTACCTTTATTCTTAATGTACTTTGCAAAAACAAAGGTGGCAATGCTTAGAAAAAAAAAAAAATTTTTTGTTTTTATTTTGCTCTTAATACCCCCCTTTATAGCCCGATAAGATTTGAACTACTTGATGATAGGATAGGTCTATACTAAAAACTTTGAAATAATTTTATAACATAAAAATGAAAAAAAAAAGAGAGTGGGAATTGTTTGGTTTAGTTAGTTCGTTAGTTAGTATAGTGAAATTCGGTAATATGATTGTCTCCAGTTCGTTAATGAAAATTGTCTAAGGTCTAATGAAAAGGGACCGATTTGTAATTGAAGTTGCCAACTGTTGAGGACACCTGTTTTGACACTCTAAAGATAGAGAGATGAGAAACAAAAACAGGTCAGAATACAATAACACATTGAGATAATGTTTATTTAGATATACCTACTAATTCAACTAAACAAAAAAAGAAAATCCTTCTGTGTTTTTATGAAACCACACTGATGAAAGTGAA
>JAKCPI010012875.1:0-13835 GCA_023213315.1 Euborellia annulipes | reverse complement strand
TTTAACTAAATTTTAGGTTTTATTTGAGCCCTGAGGGCCCCGGGGCCTCTCAAAGAGAAATTTTCATTAAATTTTGATTTTTTAAATTTGATGAAGCTCAGGAACCTTCTTTTCAATTTCCAAAAGAATCTTAGCAAGAAGTTAGAGAAAAGAGATGTCAATGTATTTTTTGTTAAAGCCCTACTGTTTGATAATTTTATATTATATGGCTCTCTATGACTCCAACCACTGAAGAAGTCCTACAGCAAGTGGACGAAACATTGTCTGGGGTCAAATAAAGTTTTGTTTTAAAAAAACTTTTTGACTTTAATTGAACCTACTGGTCCGAATCCTTTTGGAAATTTGGAAATTTTGATTTTTTAACTAAATTTTTCGGTTTTTACTTGAGCCCTGAGGGCCCCGGGGTCTCTCAAAGAGAAATTTTCATTAAATTTTGATTTTTTTAACTAAATTTTTCGGTTTTTACTTGAGCCCTGAGGGCCCCGGGGCCTCTCAAAGAGAAATTTTCGTTAAATTTTGATTTTTTAACTAAATTTTTCGGTTTTTACTTGAGCCCTGAGGGCCCCGGGGCCTCTCAAAGAGAAATTTTCATTAAATTTTGATTTTTTTAACTAAATTTTTCGGTTTTTACTTGAGCCCTGAGGGCCCCGGGGCCTCTCAAAGAGAAATTTTCGTTAAATTTTGATTTTTTAACTAAATTTTTCGGTTTTTACTTGAGCCCTGAGGGCCCCGGGGCCTCTCAAAGAGAAATTTTCATTAAATTTTGATTTTTTAACTAAATTTTTCGGTTTTTACTTGAGCCCTGAGGGCCCCGGGGTCTCTCAAAGAGAAATTTTCATTAAATTTTGATTTTTTAACTAAATTTTTCGGTTTTTACTTGAGCCCTGAGGGCCCCGGGGTCTCTCAAAGAGAAATTTTCATTAAATTTTGATTTTTTTAACTAAATTTTTCGGTTTTTACTTGAGCCCTGAGGGCCCCGGGGCCTCTCAAAGAGAAATTTTCGTTAAATTTTGATTTTTTAACTAAATTTTTCGGTTTTTACTTGAGCCCTGAGGGCCCCGGGGTCTCTCAAAGAGAAATTTTCATTAAATTTTGATTTTTTTAACTAAATTTTTCGGTTTTTACTTGAGCCCTGAGGGCCCCGGGGCCTCTCAAAGAGAAATTTTCGTTAAATTTTGATTTTTTAACTAAATTTTTCGGTTTTTACTTGAGCCCTGAGGGCCCCGGGGCCTCTCAAAGAGAAATTTTCATTAAATTTTGATTTTTTAACTAAATTTTTCGGTTTTTACTTGAGCCCTGAGGGCCCCGGGGCCTCTCAAAGAGAAATTTTCATTAAATTTTGATTTTTTAACTAAATTTTTCGGTTTTTACTTCAGCCCTGAGGGCCCCGGGGCCTCTCAAAGGGAAATTTTCATTAAATTTTTTTTTTTTATAAATATATGGGGGCCTATGCCGGCTCGGGGCCTGGGGCGGACCGCCCCCCTCGCCCCCCCCCTCGGTACGCCACTGGAGTGTCCGCCTCTATCGAATGAAAATCCCAATAAAAGAAAACGTCATCATCAGTTGCTATGAGAATATAAGATTAAACCGAAACGTTTTCTTTTATTTGAATTTTCATTTGATAGAGGCTGACATCCTCTCCTTTTATTTATCTAACGGCAATCGAACCCCTGACTCAGTGACGGCACTACGAGGGGGTTAGGGGGGGCAATGACCTCTGCCCTCCCTAGTTTAGTGATTCGGACGAAATTATTTCTGATTTTGAGAAATTCTGCCCCTAAGCATCCAATCTCTTTCAGAAAAATCTGGTGGGACTGGTCGCACAGAACACAACTTACCTTCGGTAATCGAAAGTTGTGTTCTGTGCTTGTCCCACCAGATTTTTTCTGTCTACACATAAATTTATTTAGTTTTCCGTTAGTAAGGTACATTTGAATTCAAGATATAAACGTGGGAAAATAAAAATATTTATATTTTGTTACCATGGTAACCATCTCTCCATTGATTCCTATGAAGTAAAAGAGTAAAGTGGTTTTCATTCTATGCTGTGCGACCAGATTTTTTTTTTCAATTAATGCCTTGGATTATTTGACCAATAGCAGAGCAGCATCGATGTCACGTGACACTATTGTTTCGTTTGTTCAACACTAGTTGCCGGCGTCGCCACCTTCAGTATGAGCTCCACGATCAGTGAAGAAGCTTCCAAAAGAAATCCTCTCCGCTCTCGCCTGATTAACAAGATGCAATCTCAACAACTGATCCACGATGTCTTTTCTCCATGATTAATTCCATTTTAAAAACGCCGACCTCCAACCTCATCTTCACTTTCCTAGGTATTTATTTTCCTTTTTAATCCTTTTCATTTTTATTACATAATTGTAAAAAGACCGACTCTTATGAATTAAATATAGAATGAAAATTATTTTGAATATGCTTTTTCGTTTTATAAGTATTCTCATATGTATCCAAAATAAAAAAATAATATCAAATTAAAAAGATAATTTAACATGAGTGTGAGTAAATAGATAATTATTTTTCATTAAAATTGATGGAGATGATTCTTAGAACTCTCTGCATATGAGAGTGTGGGGATAAGACTAACTATGGTGTTTTCGTTCTCTTTCTCGGTGCAAAAGTAGCGCTCTACTTTATCTCTTTCTCGGCCATTCATGCGTTGGTGGTTGATTGTCGTTCGATTTGTTCATCTTCAGAGATTTATATTTGTTTTCTATTATTAGATTTATTTTTATTCGTTTTTACAAGTCTAATTAATTTTATATTTTAAACAATATTATGTGAGATTTTTTAATTTATTATAATACTTATTTTATTTTTAATGCCTAATTGCATCTAAACAAATTTCTATATTTTCTCCTAAATTTTTATGGATTCAAATACGATTGAATTATATAAATTAAAAAAATCTATAATAATTGCGGTGGGTCCGTCTGTCCGTCCGTCTGTCCGTCTGTCACGCTCTGTTTGACCAACTTCCCGTTGGAATTTTGAAACGAAATTTTGCAGTCTTATAGAGGACGTTATGGAGGATCCAGGAAAAATACTCGGGTCCCGAAATTCCTATAACTTTTTGAGTTATTAATTCCTAAAGTTACGATTTCTCCCATAGGAAATGTATAGAGAAATATTTAAGTATTCTTTGCAGTTGTGTATTATTTGAATGTAAACAAATCCTCAAGCAGGCACTGGACTGGAATACGTAGTAATAATTTTCTTTTCATAATTAAGAAAAGGCGAGGGTCCGCCGCAGGCGGCCCGAGCCAGCCGATGGGGGGTCCAGGGGGCGTAGCCCCCCTGTTCAGATGCCAGCCAGTTTCTCATAATTAAGAAAAGGCGAGGGTCAGCCGCAGGCGGGCCCGAGCCAGCTGGTGGGGGGGTCCAGGGGGCGAAGCCCCCCTGGCTAGACGCGAAGCCCGCCGAAGGCGGGCGGCGCGGCTAGTATATTTATGATCCCATAAGTATATTATAAAATCTGGTGTGATTGACCGCACGGCACGCAATTTTCTCTTACTTTTGGTAATCGAAACGCTATCGTTATAATAAACAAACAAAATATTTCAATTTTACGCAAAAGATTAAGATTAAAATATGAATTTTTTTCTAAAAATCGAAACGAGATTACGGGAACTTAGTTGGGAACTCATCAAAATCAGTCAAGGGCGGATACAAGGGGGGGTCAGGGGCGTATATAGAAATTTTTTTTCAGGGGGGGCCCGAACTCAAAAATTTTTCTGCGGAACATTTTTTCTTTTGCGGAATCAAAGTTTTCCATCCTGCGGAAAAATTTGTTGCGCTGATGTCTGTATATCCCTATATATGTATATGTGTTTGGGAAATTTCGGGGGGGGGGGGGCAGGCCCCCTCGGCCCCCCTTATATACGCCCCTGGGGGGGGTGAAGGGGGCTCTTAAAAAGGGTTTCGAATTTCGGGGAAAAAATTAATTGAAGGGAGCAAATTTTTGATCTTTATAAATTTTATATCTTGAATTCTAATGTACTTTACTGTCGGAAACTAAGTACCCGCCTGCTGAGAATTCCCTCGGCAGTGGCGTAACTAGCCTTTAATGACGGAGGGGGCGAAGCTCAACTAGAACGCCGTTTTTTAAGTTGTAATATAATTTCAAAGAAATGGGCAATCTAGGGAAAGAATATGATTAAATCACAGTCCCTGGGCTATATCTTAGGCGCCTATGTCGGTACCTAGAGGCGCCAAAGGCCTGGTGGTGGGGGGCGCCCCCTTCGCCCCTCTCAACTACGCTACTGGGCAAAGGTAATTGTTCGGGTAATCCGGCTCTCGCTTAGGCCGGATTATCAAGACTTTTGTAGAAGAGATCTTTCTGCGTGTAATTTTGTGTAAAGAAGTCACCGTTCCCCAAGGGCGGATCCAGAGGTGTTTCTCGGGGGGGGGGGTAATCTGGTGTGACTCGTCGCACAGCACACTATTTTTTTTTAATTTCGGTAATTTAAAAGCGCATTCAATACTTGTTTGCCAGAATATAAATACACATCAAATTTTTAAGTATTAATTTTAAAAATTTTACATTAAAAATAAATTTTTTTTCGAAAAAAAGGTATTTTTTTCGAATCTCGGGGAGGGGGGGGGTGATTACCCCCTTTACCCCCCTTGTATCCGCCCTTGCCGTTCCCTCGCCTCCCCCTGAAATCTTTTCTGCTTTTGAGGACATTATACAAAAGCGCGTTTATAATTAAAAGAATATTAATTTAGTCTTTGAAAACAGAGGCTCTTTTTTTTGGGAAGAATTGTTGAAAATCTCAAATTTTTCATTGAAATTCAATTACAATATTAGAATAGAAAGATTTGAGTGACGTGATGGCCAGCATTTTGAGATGGACATGCATTTTTATTTTAAAGGCATCCGGGGTTTTATTGCGAATGGAGGTCTCAACCTTTGAGTCCGCAGTCGTTAGGAAAGGACTTGGGGGACATCGGCTCTCGTTATGAGTTGAGGGGCTCACTTTCGATCAGCCCACCCTCCCGAATTGTAAAACCACGAAGATGCTGCAGCGGCTGCTGCCGAGTCGCTTTTGGTCCAGGCGCCGTCCAATCCATTGTCCTGTGAACAAACAAACAAGGCAATCGATTGAGCGAATCCAGCAAAAAAATATACCAGTAAACAAGTTAAAATATTCAGGCCAGGCGGTGTCTCTATCTAGCGGCATTCTGCCAAAGCTATCTTTCTTTTTTTACTTCGGGAAGTTTTTTAAAACAAGAATCGAAACTTTGCAAGACTCTGAATTAATTCTCTAATTCATCTTTGGTTCATATTGGGAGACATTAATTTAATTCGAGGCAAATATGATTATAATAAATTGTTCTCAACGATTATTTGTCTCGCTGGCAGTGGCGGATTAATGCAATTTTGTCGAAGGGGGGGGGGCTGTTTTTTTTTAAATTTTTTTTTATTTAAGGGCTTTGTCGGCATCTAAGGCCATTTAGACTCCTTCCCTATTTATTTAAATTGATTGCTAACAAATTCAATTGAAATTAAAGAGCGGAAATCATAATTTCTTTAGATTACTAATTTTTATAACTGTTTGAATTTCTTCTCTGGGGGGGGGGCGATCACCCCCCCCCTGGATATAATATATCGTTTCCTAATTTTTATGCCAAACAATTTATATATTTCAATATATATATAAACTACATCTCTTTAATTCCGCACTGATTGAAGTTAAGGTTGCTTTGATTTTTTTTCTAAACTCCAATTTAATAAAAAAAAACTGTTTCTATTTTGCTTGGTTTACGAGCTTTGGTAAATTTGTTTTTATCGTTTACTAGTTATAAAACAATTAAATAGAGATTTATATTTGAGAGCTGTTATAATTTAGTCTTTTTTTTTTTTTTTAAACACTCACACTTTTTTATCATTCACACTCACACTTTTTTTTCAGTCTTTTCGGCAACTTAGGCCATTTGACGATAACCGTTATATATGGACCCTGTTACGCATTAGTGTGTCAAGCGCCAGCTACCGAGTTTTGAGAAAATTAACATTAAAGTTTTTTGTTTTCATTGGATTATATATAATTTTTTTTTTGTCAATTTATTTCATAAAAAAAATCTGGTGTGACTGGCGCACAGCACACAACTTTCTCTTACCCTTCGGTAAGAGAAAGTTGTGCACCGTGCTGGTCACACCAGATTTTTTGTGTCGAGATATATTTAGTTTCCGATAGCACCTTAGTTTCAAACTTGCATTTTAAATGTTGACTGCTTCAAATAAACTATGGTTATTTTTCAAAATTTTAATCTCATATTTGGACATTTTATACACAATATAGAATCGTAAATAAATACAAAATTTCATAAGAATTGGAAAAAAAAATTTTAAATGCCTAAAAAGTTCTAAAGGGGACCCCCTTTTGAATCGAAATTAACATACAAATCCCTATAGGAAATTAACATTGTTCCTATGCGAAGATAAGGTGGAAAGGGAATTTAAAAAGAGTAGAGAGAGACGATAATGTTTGCAAGTGGGAGAGAGACATATATGTTTTCTTGGAAACAATTAAAGACACAAATAAATTTAAAAAAAATGGGAATTTAAATAATAATTGATTTTTAATCTAATAAAAAGAAAAAGATTTAAATTCCGTTACCATGGCAACCATTTCTATCTTTCCTATGAAGAACAAGAGTAAAGTGGTCTTCAGAAGATTTCAACGGCAAAATGAGAATATACATTTTAAAGAGCATCTAAAAAATAGTTCATTTATGAATTTTAAAAAAAATCCTTGGAGGGAATTTTGAGAAAATCGAAAAAAACTGAAAAAGTACATCAGTAAAGTACTAGTACTTTTTGGCCGATTTTGTTCAAAAGCTTATTTTGAGATTCTTCAAAGGTACCTAAGTTAAATATAAAATTTCAATCCGGTAGCTCAATTCCTTCATGCTAAAAAAATCGTTACACACACACATACATACATACATACACACACACAGACCAATTTGCGGGACCCACTTTTTTGGACTCAGGGGACCTCAAAACATGTATATCCATCAAAATCTCGACATCGAATTTTTGACATGATCGCAATACTTTCTCTCTCTATATATTTCATATATAGGGTAAGAGAAAGTAAAATACTATTAATTATAGCATTTGAAACAATATTTCGTGTTTAACTCAATTTTTAATTTTTTTGGTGCTTGACACATTAATGCATAACAGGGCCCATATAATAATTTCTATTGGGGGTCCAGGCATTCTTATTTAAGCCATCTGGTATCCAAATGGCTTAAATAAAATCATCGGATTGCTTGGGGTCCTAATCCGAGACTTTCGGTATACGAGGTTAGCGCGCTAAGCCCTACACCAAGCCCCGAGGGCCATGCAGCTAGTTGTTATAGTGCAAAAAAAAAAAAAAAAAAATATTGAATTAAGAAATTTAATCATTCGAGCCGATTTTGATCAATTTATTTTATTTTTTTTTTCAATCATGCATTTAAATAAAAATAGATTATTTATTTCTCTGCATCTCATACTGTTTTTTTTTTTTTTTTTTTTTTTTTGGGTTTGGTAAAAATAAAAATGGCTAAATATTATTTTCTATAAATTGATAAAAAAATGTATTAAAAATATGATGATGATAACCTCTTTATGTGCTTTGAACGAAAATTTTTAGAATAAATTAAAATAAAAACTGATAATAATCCACTAATTATTTTCTTAATTATATTTTTATCAATTTACAATGATCCCAGGCCCCCGGGCTTGGCATAGTTGGTAGTGCCTGCCTTGTATACCAAGGGTCGAGGGTTCGGATCCCAGGAAGTTCGATGATTTTATTTAAGCCATTTGGATAGCAAAAGGCTCCAATTGAAATACTGTATTTACAAATAACGGGTATCGTTAAAAGTCTTAAAAGGCCTGAGTTGCCGAAAAGACTGTGTGAATGGAAAAATGTGTGGGTGTTAAAAAAAAAAATGATCCCATTATTAAATATTGTTTAAAATAAAATTTAAAAAAATCCGCCTGCTATGTCCGCTTATATGCAACCAGCAACGCATCGGTGAATTTGTTGCGGGGCATTAAGGCGTTTTTCAGAACGCACTCAGAGTTGGCAAGTTATTTACAGAGGAGCAAATTACACAGTTATTCACATGTAAATAACTGCAGTGTAAATAACTAAAACGTTATAAATTACTGTAAATAACCAAAATGAAATTCTTATTTATGTATAATTGATTAATTAAGCTAACAATTAAAAAAAAGAAATCACAAAAAAAAAAAAAAAAAAAAAAAACAGAATTGAACACGAATAAAGAAAAACATACAAAATGAAAAGAAATATGTCAGAGGTTAGTTTTTTCAAAATATTACTTTTTCAATAAAGCATTGAATTCCATTTGGACTAGATGCTAATAAGCAAACTCCTTTTTTCAGTTACAATACAACGTTGTTAAGGTTTTATAAATTAGGGGGGTTAGAATTTAAAAATAATTCAAAGAGACTTAAACACCAATCAGAGAATTAAAGAGATGTAGATGATATATAAATATATATATATTAGAGTGGTCCTTATTTTTCGACTTTTGATAATTTTAGCTTCCAATCTATGAATAATTTCAGCTCAATTGGACAACTTTTTACAACAACCATGAACTTTTCGCTTATCAGATTTTTCTTTTCCTTTTTGTAAATAAATATTTATTTCAAATTACAAAAAAAAAATAAACATTTGAATAAAATTTTAAATACAATAAATACTTGAATGTTTATAAAATTACACTATCGTATCGGTGATCGAAATTTCATTGAAATCTGAGATGGTGAGATATTTTATTTCAAATTCCCCTAAACTAAAAGTTGTCCATATATATTTTGGAGCTTAGCTTACCGCTACATTGAGCTGCGAATGTCCGACACTAGGTCCAAGGTAATCCATATTGGTATAATAGGCGCCATAGTTTTGATGCGTTGCATAAGCGCTTGCCGTAGGCCCAGCACCAGCAGCACCGCCCGCTGTTGGATACCCTCCACTTGAGGCAGCTCCTGAACCTGAACTTGATCCACTTGCAGTTCCATCGATGGCAGCTGGACTCCAAATTGATGCATTTCCATAACCTGGTGCCGAATTCGCTCCCGGTGGCGTTGACGCTGACAAAAGCGGTTTGATATACGCCGCGGCTGCTGCGGCCGCTGCAGCTGCAGCAGCTGACGCAGACGCTAAAAAACAAAAACAAAATAAAAGATAAATAAAAGAGAGATAGAGAGAGAGAGTGATTAATTAACTTACAATGTGCATTGGGTGGAGGCAGATTGGGTGAATCTCGATGTGGCGAGTTGTTATTGTTACTACTACTGCTGTTGTTGTTGTTGTTGTTGTGATTGATTGCTGGTGATGTCGTTTTGGTGTTATTACAAACGGCGGCTGTAGTAGGCGCTGCCGGCTGTTTCTTAGCTCCTGTAGCTGCAGAGTTTGCTGAGGTGGCGACACCAGTGGCAGCGGCACCCGCCCCACCCCGTGGTGGTTTCTCTGTTGGTTGTGCCTGTTGATGCTGTTTCTGCTGTTGGCGGCATTTGGCACGACGGTTCTTGAACCACACCTACAACATTGTTTCTGATTGGGGCGGGCGGGCGGAGTGTGTGTGTGTGCGTGTGCGTGTGCGGATCCCTAGCTAGCTAGCTAGCTAGCAGCAAGGTTAGAATCGATCGTGTAACAAACTCTCTCTCTCTCTGTATCTCTCTTTTGCACACATTCATATATATTCAAAAGAGAGAGACGATGCCAACGCTGCTGCTGCTGCCAGCGGTCAAAATATGCAAATTTCTAAGCTATTAATTAATTAGAATATCACACACACTTGATGTTATTTATCATCTGAATAAAAATTTTGTTCCAATAACTTTTTTTTAACTTTAATGATTGTTAGTATCACTCAATCCATTTCTTTTCAAATTTTATATAACAAATTGTGGTTTTGGTGTGACTGGTCGCACAACTTTCTCTTACTTAATCTTATTTTCACTCCTTAGAGGGGTGCTTAACTTAAATCTAAAATTTCAATCTCCTATAGTACAGTGCAATTACGTCTAAACCCCAACAAAAAAAGTTTCCCTTCAGCACCAAATTGTTCTATCCCCTACCCGTAGTATGTATTAAAAAGTTACACTATTTTGAGGGTAAGGTTATTGGGGGAGGGGAGGGCGGGAATTAAAAAATGGGCTCCTAATATCGGATGATGAGTTATCCCATTATCGGATAGGCAAATAAGCCTTGAAAACAACATTTGAGAAAAAGTTTATTATGAGGTATAAAATTAGAGTACAAGATCCAAATAGTTATTCTCACAGTTAAAAGTTTTCCATTCTTTTACACTTCTTATTCAGAACAATTCACATCTTAACTTTCTTCTTCAAAGTTGTTGTGTTGGTATGCGTGTGCATGTTGTTGTATCTGTATCTAAGTTAATTTATATTGTCCAACAATGCATGTTTAATAATGGGTTTAAAAATGTAAATAATTTCGTAATTAATATTTTATTTATGTTGTTGCTCTCTTTAATTTAATACAAATAAAATACGTTCCTGCACGCCTAAACTAGTTGTGTTTTTCTTTCCGTGCTCTGCAGAGTTTTTACTCAAAACAAAAGTAATTACCGTCATATTAGTTTGAACATATCACTTTTAGTATTTGTAGGTGCATCCTCCAAAATGTTCATAAAAAGCTAAGTCCATTCAACGTTGCTTTAGGATAGAGGTACAGTGAAGGACAATATTAAGTTCCACCCATGCGTGATTATTTCATTGTTTTAAAAAAAATATTATCTATTAATGGAAACTTTTATGGTTCAAACCTAGAAAATTTTCATTTTCTTTTGTAAAAACATTGAAATAATCACAAGTAGAAACATGGGTGGGACATAATATTGTCCCTCACTGTACTAGTTACAATTATTTTCGCTTTGTTGAGCCATACAGGAGAGCCAGAACCATGGTATCCGATAATCCGCTACTTTCCCCTATCATAAATAACGCATTAGAAATAAACGAATTAAATTTCGTTTTTTTTTTTTTGTTAAAAACTTATCTACAATTGAGCGAAATCAAATGGATCGCTTTCTATGGCCATTTCCTAAAATTTGTAGTGTAAAAATAAATACATAAAGAGATGCATGCACAGGCCCTTAAGCCGGCGCTATTTATTTATTTATTTATTATACAAATTGAACATAGAATATATCTATCAAAAATAAATAAATAAAAGAAGAAAAACATTATTTCCAAGAAATTAAAATCTCTTTTTAAATATATATATATATATATATTTCAAAGAGTATTTTATTTATATTGAAAGAGAGAATTTGTGTCCGTCCGTCCGTCCCTCTGTCGGTTTGTCCGTCCATCCGTCCGTCCGTCTGTCTGTATGTTGCGCGCGGTCGGGCGAATAAGCCGGATTAGAGCTCTCTCTCTGCTCTGCTCTGCTCTCTCTCTCTCTCTCTCTCTCTACACACCCACACACACACATTCACTCTCTTCATTTGATGTGAATTCAACATCAAACAACAACAACCTTTTTGTGTAAATGAAAATAAACCTCCCCCCCCCAACTTGAAAAACAATAATATATTATTTTCATTAAAATAAGATAGAATTTGTTGTTGATTGAGGAGAGAGAACAACAAAAAAAAAGGTATTTTATTACAAGATTATTTATTTTTATTTTCTCTTACCCTATATATGAAATATATATATTATTGAAGTCGAGATTTCGATTGATCTTCACTTGGAAGCATTCGTAGCTCTGCGCTATGATATGAATCGCGTGATCAAGTTTGGAACTTGGGTGCTTTGGGAAAGGGCAGGTCAATAAGTCCGTGACTTTTTGAATTTCCCGCCTCTTAACTGAATTGGCAACACTGCTCCTGTCAGCAGGCAACTATCAGCTGACTCCTGTCGAAATTTGAACCACTGGGTCTTTGAGTTTTTGTTTTGACATCCATTAATAGCAGACAGACTACCTCGTGATTTGAGAAGAAAATACAAAAAGTGAATTTGTGTGCTCCCTGGCAAAAATCCATGAATTGGGATACGAATTGCTCCCTAATCCGCCCTATTCTCCGGATTTAGCCCCGAGTGACTATTTCTTGTTTCCAAACCACGGCGGAAAGAGATTTGACTCCAATGATGATTTTGATGCCCTCGACAGATCTTATTTTTTGGAAGGGATAAAAAAACCTCAAAGGAGACTACGTTGAAAAATAAAATAATTTTTTATCCAAAAAACCTGTGTTTCATTCAAAAAGTCACGGACTTATTGACCTGCCCTCGTATGTTGAGTGCTGTGCGACCCAGGAACTAAGATTTTTGGGGGCAAATTAATTTTCCGCCCCCTCCTTAAAATTTTCCCCGATCTCAAAATTTTCTCGAAAATTATTATTTTTTTTGCGAACCAAATTTTCCCATCCGAAAAATATTTTCCTTTTTTTTAGAGACGCTAAATATTTTTGCCCCCCGTAACCAATTTTTATCTTTCTTTTTTGCCACCCCCTGATACTCCCCCGCGTCCCCCTCCCCCCCCCTACCCCCGCCAGTCACACCAGATTTTTTTTTGTCTTGCGTTTTAATTGGAATAAAACTGTTAATGTATTATTATAAAAAAAAAAAAACATATTTAGAATATTAACCAGGTGTTGCCGTCAGTCAAATATAAAATAATTTTTTTTTTTCAAGTTGACGTTTAGGTCACAAATCGTGATCTTGTTCAAGACTTGAAAATTCTCCATACAATAAATATGTGTTTTATTTAAATGGAAAAACCAACGAATAGAGAGCTAAGATAGCAACAAATATATTCACCTACACACAAGGGCGGATATAGGTGGGTGTAAAGGGGGTAATTACCCCCCCCCCCCCCGAGACTTGAGAAAAATATATTTTTTGGGGAAAAAATTGTATTTTTAATATACAATTTTAAAAACTAATACCTAAAAATTTGATTTGTATATTTATTCTGGTAAACAACTACAGAATGCATCTTTAAATTTAAATTACCTACCGAAAGTAAGAAAAAATTGAGTGCTGTGTGACCAGTCACACCAGATTAGGGCCCCCCCCCCCGAGAAACTCCCAGGATCCGCCACTGCACACATACGAGTATTGATATAGACAAAAATCTATAATTCACTAATGTCCGCTCACTCATTGTAACAATCATGCTTTTTATGTACACACTTTCTTTGATTATTGTGTCTAACTTCATTGCATATAGAATGCTACTAACTTCACTTGAGTGTCCCTAAGGGGTTAGGGGTTAGTTCACTTGAATCGGAGCAAAAAATAATTTGGTTATAAACAACCTACTATTTAAAATAACAAAAATTTATAATTTTTTTTTTTATTATAGGTTTTTTTTTTTTTTTATTTCGAAATATGAAGCTTTTTTTTTTTCTCTCTCTCTCTGGTCCTTCCTCTCGAACCCTTAAATAGCCCGCAATTTATGTTAATCTTTATTTCTTTTCTCACTTTAAGATGAGAGAGATATATTTTCTTTTTTTTTTTTTTTTCTTTTTGGCTTTGAACGAAAAGCCATGTATGATGTCAATCAAAAAACAAGAGCGAGAGAGAGAGAGAGAGATACGTGTGGTCCTCTCTAATCAAATATCTATCCTTAAGAAAAATTTTGATAACTTCAACAACAACAACAACATTCTGTCATTTTTTTTTTTTATTTATTATTATATCTTGATATTATCAAATAAAACAAAAAAAAAAAAAAAAACAAAAAAACGAGGAATTTAGTTTCTAATAATTTCAAATTCTATTTATATTATTGTAGTGTAGTGTAGTAGGC
>JAKCPI010012874.1:0-14512 GCA_023213315.1 Euborellia annulipes | reverse complement strand
GAAATTTTCTGAAGATCACTTTTTCTTCATAGAAAAGATAGAAGAAATGGTTACCTGTTAACAAAATATATAAATATTTTTCTCATACTTATAAATTTTTACATCTTTGAAATGCCCCCGGGGCTTGGAGTAGTTGGTAGCGTGCCTACCTTCTATACCGAACGTTGCGGGTTCGGACCCCAGGCAGTCCGATGATTTTATTTAAGGCATTTGGATACCAAATGACTTAAATAGAAAATGCCTGGACCCCAAATATATATATTATTAATATAACGGTTACCGTCAAAGTCTTAAATGGCCAAAGTTGCCGAGAAGACTGTGTGAATGGGAGTGTGAATGAGAAAAAGTGTGAATGTTTAAAAAAAAAAAAAAAAAAAAAAAAAAAATCTTGAAATTCGAATGTACCGTACTGTTGGAAACTAAATATATGCCGACTCAAAAAATCTGGTGGGACCAGCACAGAACACGACTTCTTACCTTCGGCAATTGTCACACCCATTTTTTTCAGTATTTAAGCATCAAAAGAACAAATATTTTATTAAATGTTTACATTTATAAGATGGAAATTTCTTCTTTTGTTTGATTGACTTATATTAAAGAATTTCATTCACGTTAGAGTCTTAAAGTATCAGTTTACATCTGTTTCAAGTTAAGGTTATGCCATTAGATAGTTTCATTAAATTTGTGAACATCGAAGTGGAAATTCATTAAAGATTATATTCTACTTGGCTGTCGAGGATTAATAAACAAGTTGAGTAGTTTCAGAGTAAGGAAATAATATAGTCTCAATGATCCCTCCGATCTTAAAGTTAGAACAAAGGTTTTTAGGTCAAATTTTATAGAAATTGAATATTTTAATTGAAGATAAAACTATGGATAAAATAATGGATACTTAGAATACAATTGGCAACAAATAGATTTCAGTAAAAATCTTTTATTATCAATTTGTATTCCCTTTCAAAAAATAAATTAATTTCTACAAAAATTTTACTTTATTAGATTTTAGCAGCCCTTGTATTAAGAAAATAAAAATGCTAATTTAAATAAAAATATAATATTAACTCACTTGACTGCATGAGCGAATGCCATCACAGCATCAGATACAAACTGTAGCTGTGCTTCAAAAGCTGTATTATTCCTGGTGAGGCGTTCTTTGGTTGTACACTGTCTGCTGTATCGGATGTTATATGGAGTTGGTGAGCTGTTTGGGTATCGGCATTGGAAGTGCGCTTCCCAGAATTCTGCAATCAGACAACAAGCATATTTTTTTAAAATATAATTATTTCATTATTAAATTAAATGTAATTGATAAAAGCTAAAGGGAATTTTTTTCCATCGCTGAACAAATTAAAATATTGTGTACTTGTCAAAAAAAAGAACAAAAGGTGGGACAATGATGATAAAACAATTATTAGTTTTTTGTATTCGGCAGATTTCAACATTTAAGGGTATGGGAGGTATGTTGTTCTAAAAACATGATGAATGTATAAATTAATCATGATAAATAAAATAAATTAGAAAAAAATATATGAATTAATTGAAAAAAATATATATATATATAAATATTCTTCGTCTGGTCTGTTTTCGAAAATGAACAATTTAATTTTCATTAAAGATGTATATCCCTAAAGAAATAATAATTATTTTTTTAAACTTAAATATGGTCTCCCCCGTCTATATATTTTGTTTCTTCGATTATGTTCTACAAAAGAATTCATAAAATTCGAGTAAAGAGAGAAACTCAAAATTTTATTTTATTAATTTATTGTAATCTTAAAACTTCACAATGAAATATAAATCACTTGATAATGTAGCCAGTAAATAGCTATATGTACATTTTTTTCATTTAAGATCTTTTTTGGCATCTAAGGCCATTTAGACTCCTTCTCTATTTATTTCAATTGGATTGGTAGCTAATATAGACCTATAATATTATATTTGAAAACTTTGTAAATTCAATGAAGATAAACGATGATGCCACCTTACTATTATTCAGTACTTTGTAAATGTAGTAGATAACATATTATTTATACCCTTTCATCATGTTTGCTTTCAGATTTTCTTCCTTTTAGAATTTACTGCTTTTATTTAAGTCACTTCACACTGATTTAAATTTGATTTTGTGCTGGGGTTGAATAATATAATCTTGTAGCTATCGCATGGAATCAGTTTCAATCTCTCTACATTCATACATGCTTTCTATTATAGGCTATATTAAGGAAATGTTCGTTCATTGGAAAGGATTCGAATAATTTGAATGTATTCTTGAGAAAGTCACCAATTATAATCATTAATTGCTTCCGCCAAATGGATAAGAGAGCTTTGAAGCCCTCAAAATCTATCATCATTAAAATTTTAATTAAGAAAAAATATCTTAATTTTATTTTCGTATGGATGGAGGATGTTGAGTTTATTTTCATAAAAAAAAAATTATAGCTATAATTCAGACTTGATGTATTTGCAGTTAGGATTTTATAAAATAAAAGAATAAAGGAATGTATTTGTAGTTTGTAGAAACTCTTTATTAATACTTTCTCATATATGATAGTATTGTATAAATTTGACCTCCACGTTTTAGACGTCATAGACCTCGCCAACTCAGTCTGTGTGTGAACATATCAATACAAAAATGCAACGAGATAGATCTATGAAATGTTCCTTATAATAAAATTGTTGATGTTTTGGAGTAGGCCCGTCAAACGGAATTTTATCTAACAAGTTTTTCAAATTTAGTTTTTTGATATTTAAAATTTTTCGTAATATTTTGATAAAACACTTTATTTTAATCGCTTTTCAATTTTACTTATTATTATTATTATTTTTTATTTTTTTGTAAAAATTGAATAATTACTTATTTTTTGTATAGTTCCAATTTTTTGTTATTTAAGATGTTAGCCCACCCACCCTTCCCTCATTCCCTCTATTGGCTACAAGGGCGGATTCAAGGGGGGTAAAAGGGCAATTACCCCCCCCCCCCCCCGAGATTAAAAAAAAATACTTTTTTTCGCAAAAAAAATTTATTTTTAATGTAAAATTTTAAATATTAATACTTAAAAATTTGATTTCTATTTATATTCTGGCAAACAAGTACAGAATGCGCCTTTAAATTACCGAAATTAAAAAAAAAAATTGTATGCTGTGCGACCAGTTACACCAAATTACCCCCCCCCCCCCCCAAGAAACACCTCTGGATCCGCCCTTGATTGGCTATAAGGATATAGACTAGCATAGACAATATTGATAATCTCAAGACTAAGAATAATAGATAATATGAGCAATTTGAATTTTTTTATTCCCCATAAAATTCAAAACTTATAATTTAAAAGAAAAAAAAAAATAGTTTCATTATTGGAAAGGAGTATTTTATATCTCATCCACTTGTTCTTATTTTATCTTTGAATTTTATAATACATCTTAGATATATTGTTTAGTAGTTTTCCTTTGAAACACCTCTTCTAAAAAAAATCTTGTCAGGTTTTACGTGATCAGCTGACAGGTCACGTCCCTTCTGTTCGTTGATCTTGGAGATGAGGGGGGGGTATCCACCTCATCTCCCCTAATCTATATTCTACTCAATATATCATCCTTTATCAAAACTAGAAGATTGAGATTTCGGTTCGAAATTATTTGAAAAGAAAAGAAAAAAAAATTTATTAATACAAAAATTTACATAAAGGTAAGGATTAACAATAAGACTTAAAAAATATAAAACTGAAGTTAAATTGAAATTTTTTTTAAATACTGCCGGAATTATATTTCAACACAAAAAATCTGATGGGACAAGCACAGAACATCACTTAAAGTAACAACAAAACTTAGAGAAAGTTGTATGACCAATCACACCAGATTTTTTATTTTATTTTTTTTTTTTGTGGGGGAGCTGGTGAGTTGGAGGGGGAAGGGAGAAGTAGTTTTCTTCTCTATATAAAAAAGTAAGTAAATAATTCGCAGGAGAGATTTACGGTATAACATAAAATCATATTTTAAACGCCTTGGACATCATTCAATCATTCATTTTCTTCTACAGACTGTCGTTTTGGTTGCCTAACTTCAAGGCACTTCATTCAATCTACAGCAAGAATCAATTTTTTTGTATTAATAAAAGTGTTTGTGGCTATAGTTTATTAGAGAATTGGATAAATTTGCATCTTATAAAGCACTATTTTTTCCCTTCCTTCAAACCAACTCTGCCTGGATCACATATATCGTAATTGGAATAAATGCAGGTGGCTACAGACCTGGAAAACCTTAAAAACCAGGAATTATCAGGGAATTTAATGGAACCGGGAATTATCATGGAAATTATCAGGCAATTTTGAAAAGCATCAGGGAAACTTATCAATTTTTTTTGTTATTGCCAAAAAATGGCTTTACTTGAAGTAAATAAAATTAATTTCAAACAATTTAACGAATTCTTGAGACAAGACTATAATATATATATATATATAAGACTATAATATATAATATCCTTAAGAATTTTCAATATATATGCTTGTATCAAGAAAATTTTCATAAGTAAAGTATTTTTTTTCTTAGTGTCAGATATCAGTGATTGAGTAAAAAGTTACTCGTCTCTTCATCGATATTTTTTGGATTCATTATCATACAGTAAAAAGAAGGTACATTATTCAATCATTGATTGAAAAAATAAATTTGTTAATGCATAAAAAATACGAGTAAAGTTTTTGGCTGCTCAATTTGTTGAGAAAAAGTTCAAAATGTCACAATTAGTAATGTTTTGTCCAGACCCTTCCCCCTCCCCTAACGCGTTACATAATATGTGGGCGACCTCAATACAAAAAGACTTTTTAAAAAAGTCCTTCTTTCAATTATAAATTAATTTAAATTGCAAAATTTAAATTCAATAACTAAATGAATGCAACAAATTTAAGATTTTATATAGCTTTTGAAATTTATAGAGCTATATTCAAATCCATTTTTCTTATATTACATATACTTATTTATAAAATTGGCCGTTTTCGGAATTAAAATTTGTAAAGATTCAAGAAATTTGGAATTTCAAAATTGGCTAAACTATAATACAGATTTTTAAAATATGAAAAGAAACACGTTTTATTTTATTTTGCAATAATATATTCTTTCAAAATATTCCAAAAAAATAAGAGTAAGGGTTGCATGTGGCCCTATTCTTAAATAATAGGGTGTATATCCTTTCCATAGGGCAGTTATTCCTTCTTTTCTTACTACTTCGCTCAAAACATCATATGCTGTTTTATATTCTGGGACTCCATTTATAATTCTCGTATTTTGTATTCTCGTTTTCGCAATATCTATAGGTACAGCGAATAATGTAGAAACAGGTCCTGTTAACAAACTACTAATAAAATGACAAGTGAGATTATCGTGGAATTGTTCGGTGGATACGAGATATTCTTTCAATTGAAAATAAGTAGATAGCTGCACTGCATTCGATAGCATTGCTCGACCCATTGTTGGATATACTCCTCTCCAAAGACCAGAAATTCCCTCTCCTTGGTAAATTTTAAGAAGGGCATCAAAGACATGTTTATAATTTCGCCGTTCATCGGGACGATTCTGACCATCGGAAGCCATTCGGATCATAGCCACTTCAGCTGGAGTACAAGATAATCCTCCGGCCGCTCCGGTCACCAAACCCATCCCCACTTTGGTTAGAAAATTTTTTTGTTGATATGTCGTGGTTGGTAAGAATTTGGTCCAGGTGATGATAACCGCCAATTCTTATGGATGTGTAGGAAGCTTGACGTAATAACGCTGCAGAAAGTCCGTTATAAAGCTCTAAAAAACCTTCTGTTTTTACTACATGATAAAATAGGTGATATGTGTTTTGGTTTCTTTGTTTCTTTCCCATTCCCCCAAGCTGCATTCTGATTTTTAACATATCTAAGGGTTGGACGCAACATGTAGCAAGCATACCTGCCGATCCACTAGCGACGAAATTAACCCAAATGGGCAATTTATCCTCTATATTATCCATTTCAGCCTACTAAGCCTAAAATCACGAAAATTTTCAATTATTTCAGGAAATATTACATTGTTATTACTTGATTCCTAGGTGAACACCAATTTCTTGATGAAAATTTTGACATTCATATTTTGTTTGTTTATATTGATATAATAATTTATTTTGTTTTTGAGCATACAAATATATAACTTCATTGAATCTGTTTTATTTTAATATTTTGTTATACTTTTTTATTTTATTGTTTCAATTAAGTCTTTAACACACTAGAAGAATAAAGAGTTGCTGATTTTAAAAACGAAATGACTGTTTCTATGATAAACAATCTTTATTTATTTAAGAAATTTGTTTAAGAAAACATGGCCGATACTTTATTATTCTAATTTTTTATTTTAATTATAAGGGTAATTAGACAATTTCTAGCCCTGAGACACTGGAGTTGAAGATCGGAAACACCCCCATTAATTTACCGGCATCTGATACCAGAAAGCACTTCTCCCAAAAGGAGGTAAAATGGAATTTAGAAAAAATAAAATTGTAAAAAACAATCAGAGAAAAACGAATTATATAATTAAGGTTAATTAAGGTCGGTTCTGTTTTAGATTAAAAAATATTCATCAAGAATATTTTAAAGAACTTGCAGGGATCATGAACAAAGAGCTAATGTCAAAAAAAGAATAGTCAAATGTAAGCTAGCGCTCTCTGGTGGGAGCGAACTTTATAGTAAAGATTAACCGACCTCCCATATTATTGTATATATTAATTTAATTAAGTTAATTGTATTTCCTAAAAATATTTTATTAAAATCAAGCAGTATATATTTTAAAATCCTCGGATTAAAATCAGGGTTGGCGAGCAAGAGTCTGACGTAAGATGATCATATTCACTGGGGTCTGCTAGCACCAAAAGTCAGAGCATTACTTTTTTTTTACAATTATAATTTTATAATTGATATATTTAATACAATTTGAGTAATACTCAGCGTTCAAGCGGCCTTGCTCACTGCCGCCAAACTGCATTTGGTTCCTGGTAGCTACCATACAAAAAAAAAAAAGTTTATAAGCCACAGTTTGAATACAGCTCCCCAACCCTGATTAAAAAATCTGGTGTGACTGGCGCACAGCACACAACTTTCTCTTACCTTCGGGGTCATTCCACGTCAAATCAACCAAAAAAATAAAAAATTTTCACCCATAATCTCAGATTTTTATGAAACTTGGTATGTTTGTTCTATATATAGAGATAAGTAACAGCACCAAATTTCAATTTTTTATCTCACTTAGTTTTCGAGTTATGGCACTTTAAAGTTTTGATTTTTTCACCTTGCGCGGCTTGGCTAATGCCAAACAAAATGTGACATGGAAGAGAAAATAATTTCTCATTTGCTTATTTGACATCCAATCTTGATGAAATTTTTTTTGGAAGGTTCTTTAAACAATAAGGAATTAGAAAAAAATATATCACGAATCTAAGTTAATCCTAAAATATAAAAAAAAATTCATATTGTTGATTTTTTTTAGTTGTGAAAACGCAAACATGGTTTAGCGCTAAAGCCAATATCTCCAAAAGGGAATGAGATATTCAAGAAATTTTTTTTTTCTAAATAATCTACATGAAATGGGCTTTAATTTAGTAAAATAAAATGTTTGTGTATTTTGTTCCCTCTATTTCTAAAGTCCATTGCAAGTTTCAATATATAGTTGTACATGTTAAAAAAGGTTTCAAGGGCAAAATGAAAATATACATTTTAAAGAGCATCTAAAAAATAATTGATTTATGAATTTTAATCAAAATCGTTGCAGCAAATTTTGAGAAAATTGGAAAAAACTGAAAAGGTACATCAGTAAAGTACTAGTACTTTTAGGCCGATTTTTGTTCAAAAGCTTATTTTCAGCGTCCGGGAGGTACCTAACTTAAATATAAAATTTCAACCTCCTAGCTCAATTCTTTCATGATTACAAATGGACACTGTGTGTGTGTCTGCTTAAAACTGAACACAGACGAAAACAATATCAATTCAATTGAAAGCATGAAAGGATTGAGCTAGGAGGTTGAAATTTTATATTTAAGTTAGTCTCCCGGACGCTGAAAAACCTTTGAACAAAATCGTCCTAAAAGTACTAGTACTACTGATGTACTTTTTCAGTTTTTTCCAATTTTCTCAAAATTTCTGCAACATTTTTATTAAAATTCATAAATCAATTATTTTTTAGATGCCTTTAAAGGTATGTTTTTCATTTTCTCTTGCTAACCTTTTAAATGTACAACTATATATTGAAACTTGCAATGGACTTTACAAATAGAGGGAACAAAAATACACAAACTTTATTTTATAAATTAAAGCCCATTTCGTAGATTATTTAGGAAAAAAATTTTGAATATCCCTTCCTTTTGAGATATTTAGCGCTAAAAATATTTTTACGTTTTCCAAAACTAAAAAAATCAACAATATAATTTTTTTATATTTTTAGGATTAGCTTAGATTCGTGATATATTTTTTTCTAATTCCTTATTGTTTAAAGAACCTACCATAAAATTTCATCAAAGTTGAGTATCAAATAAACAAAATGAAATTATTTTCTTCCATGTCACATTTTGTTTGGCATTATTCAAGCCGCGTAAGGCGAAAAAATCAAAACTTTAAAGTGCCATAATCGAAAACTAAGTGAAATGGAAATTTTTGTGCTATACTATCTTTATATATAGAACAAACATGCAAGTTTCATAAAAATCTGAGTATGATTAATGGACCTGGCTGAACTGACGTGGAGCCCCTTCGGTAATCGAAAGTTGTGTCTGTGCTTGTCACACCAGATTTTTTGTGTCGACATATATTTAGTTCCCGACAAGGGTACAATTGAATCTCAAGATGTAAAATTTATAAGTATGGGAAAATATTTATATTTACCATGGCAACCATTTCTCCTATCTTCCCTATGAAATACAAGAGTAAAGTGGTCTTCAGAAGATTTCAATTGCAAAAAGAGAATATACATTTTAAAGAGCATCTAAAAATTAATTGATTTTTGAATTTAAAAAAAAATCGTTAGGAGCAAATTTTGAGAAAATCGAAAACTGAAAAAGTGCATCAGTAAAAGTGCCAGTACTTTTTGGCCGATTTTGATTAAAAGCTTATTTTTCCGGTCCCGGGGGTGTTTAACTTAAAATATAAAATTTCAACCTCGTAGCTCAATTCCTTCATGCAAACACAAAGTGCCATAACTCGAAAACTAAGTGAAATAAAATTGATTTGGTGCTGTATATCTTTATATAGAACAAACCTGAAACTCATCTGAATATGGGTGAAATTAACTAGTTGAACTGACGTGGAATGACCTTCGAAAGTTGTGTTCTGTGCTTGTCACACCAGATTTTTTGTGTCGACATATATTTAGTTCCCGACAGTAGGGTACATTTGAATTCAAGATGTAAAATTTATAAGTATGGGAAAATATTTATATTTTGTTACCATGGCAACCATTTCTCCTATCTTTCCTATGAAGTACAAGAGTAAAGTGGTCTTCAGAAGATTTCAAGGGCAAAAGAGAATATACATTTTAAAGAGCATCTAAAAATTAATTGATTTTTGAATTTAAAAAAAAATCGTTGGAGCAAATTTTGAGAAAATCGAAAAAAACTGAAAAAAGTACATCAGTAAAGTACTAGTACTTTTTGGCCGATTTTGATTAAAGCTTATTTTTCCGGTCCCGGGGGTGTTTAACTTAAATATAAAATTTCAACCTCGTAGCTCAATTCCTTCATGCTTAAAATTGAACACACACACACACACACACACACACACACACACACACACCACACACACACACACACCCCTGTTTGTAAGGCGTATAATGTGAGGACTCTGACTTTTCACGGCCATCTGGGGACCCCGACTTCTAGATGTGCTAGAAAAATTCTGAAAACTGATTTGGAATCAGAACAACCCTACGATGCTATACACACCGAGAAATTTGCATATTTTAACATTTTTTAATTTCTTACCATGTGTACAATCCAAGGACCCCGCTCTAGAAATACAAAATGAAGACCTTAAAAAAAACCGTTATTCTTTTCACACGTACAATTCGAGACCCAACAAAGTGGGGACCCATGTGACCGTTAATTTTTCTATACATACATTCTGAGGCCCGGAATAGGTGGTCAGAAAAGAGTATTTTTCTCCCGTTTTTTAAAAACTAACCTTGAATTAATTAAAGTAAGTGGCCTTCCCAGTTAGAAAGGAGTAAAATAGGATTAAAAAAAAATTAATTATTAACTTCTAGCTGCGCCACCCGCCCTTGGCGCACTTAATTAGTAGAGGAAGTGGTTTTAGGCTATCATCAATTCTGGTTAGGGGTGACAAACCCCCTTTTTATGGGTTGTTTTAGCTTTAGTAAGAAAATGAATATCTCCAGTACTTATATACGAATATTCACGAAATGTATTTTAGCGCGTAGAAAATATTATAAAACAGAGGGGGTGATTAAAAGTAATTTAGATTAGGGTTAGAAACCCCCTCTTTAAGGGGTGCAAAGCATAATTTTCAGCATTTTCCCCGCCCTCCACCCCTAAAAATTAATTTCTTCAATTTTCTTTCTATTTTAATAAAATTTGAGATGAGGCTACCTCGAGTTATTCAGCACGCTGATTCATCGGGGTCACCCATCCGAGGTTTCGCAGCGCTTGTCGTCGCTTAACCGCAAAGATTGGGGTGACACTTGCTTCCCGGCTAATTGAATCTTAATTAAATTAATGTAAAATTTAATAAAATTTTATTTCTCAAATGAAAAATTATAAAAATTGTTGATTAAATTTTTTTCTACTTTGTTTGATCCTTAATAATAGGTACATATAGATTAAGAAAAAGCAGACGGGCCCGAGTCAGCTGGAGGGGCCTGGACGCTCAGGGAGAAAGCTTTCTCCTTTGCTCTTCAATTAGGCAGTGGCGTATCCAGTTGGGGGTGGCGGCCACTTACCTGCCTCTTATACCATTTTTGCACCCACATTAACCACATTCTTAAATTACCTATGATGAAAATTATTAAGAAATTTGATAAATAAAAAAAAATTATATTAAAAACTTGTTTTTACTTATTTATAAATATCTTACACCTTCTTATTCATTTTCAGAGAGATAGCTGTGGGGGGGGCTCTGTTTTATGGGCATAGTATAAATTGTTTATCTAACATTTTACAGTGATGCCAAATTTCTCAATTCAATACATGGTTGCAATATCAATTTATAGCAATCAAATGACATTACACTTTTTTTTTAAATAAAAATCTATTTGAACAAAATTATTTTTATTTTAAGAGAAAATTAGATAAAAAAAATTATTCATTCATATTCATTAGAGTGGAGCTAAACGAAATACATACAGTTTTATGTATAAATAGAATTGAAGAAATGTATTGAATATTAATTTATTTTTCATTAGAAATTTATGGTAGAATACTTTTTTTTTTTTTTTTTTAAATTTATTTAGGGTCTTCTTCTTAACATATGAGGGCATTTAAGGCCCCATACCTATTTATTTCATTGATTGGTAGCCAATTCAATTGAAATAAAAGTATCACATAGGTCGGGATGCGAACCCTTGACCCATCCTAGCAGGAGAGGCAAGCAGGCAAACCACTTAACTGGTTTTAATACTAAGAAATTAACATATTTATATGTAGCTAAATTTTTTAGATAAGTTAAAAATGTGTTTTATTGACCATTGGTCAAACTCTAACTGGAAAGATAAAAATAAAAGGAATCACGGAAAATATTTTGGAATTTTATAGAAATATAAATAAGATTCAAGATAAAATAAGTTTAAAAAATCAACTTTTTTATTATTTTTTTATATTATTTACAAATTAAAAAAAAAAATTAAATATTAGCTTACTAAAGATAGTATTTTTTTTCTTTCAATTGCACGTTGAAGTAAATTCCCTAAATATTTTTTTTATTTTTTAATTTTAGTTAATCAATATTAAAAAAATTCTTTAAAGAAAAAAAAAACAATATATGAAAAATAATTTTATTAAAGAACTATTTTATAATTTTTAGAAATTTGTCTTCCCCCCCCCGCACAAAAAAAAAAAAAAATACATTAGCCAATAAAAATAGTAAAAAGTCAAATAAAGCACTTTAAATTGTTTTTTTTTTTCTTTATTATCGGCATCGGGCAAACACCTATTTAGCCTGTCGACAATTATACAAAACGTACAAAACAAATATATGTCATCATCCATCGCTCTGGACTAAAAACCATAGTTGTCTCCCAGCACCATATGTTGACACAAAACGACTCCAAGAAAAAATGTAGAGGGGAAAAAAAGGAAGAAAAGTTGCAATTTTATTGGAAAAACTTCTATGTTATATATATATAGTAGATTTGCTCGGTGGCAAATGGTGGCAAATTTAAATAATAGCTAGTATTATTTTTTCTTAATTAAATGCTAAAAAAAAGATAATTATTTATAAAAAAAAAACAATTCACAAATAATATTATGGAAAATTACCTTTTTTTTTTTTTATTATATTGTATACGCAATCCTTGATATTAGTCCACTTGCGATTATTTAATATTTGGTTTTTCTCTATACAACGAAGACATTGGGATTTTACAGGGACCATGTTCATTTCAATATCATACCGAAAAAAATCTTTAATTATATTTTTTTCAGTTTCCTCCCCATTTCCTCTTGTTACATTTTCTTTTAAAGTTAAAAGAAATATTTTCTTCCTTATTTGCTAAAACAATAAGAAAACTATATGTAATTTTTTAAATACACACCAGCTGATTCATTCAATTAAAAAATATAGGAAATGACTTCCCCGAAACTTTCTCGTATATTCTTTTGGAATTACTTCTGGATGTGTGTGTGAACACGATTGCTTAAAAACGCAAGCAGCCAGATCGATGAAATTTGGCATATACTCCTTACTCTAAAATTGTAGATTTCTATCAACTTTTGGAGTAAATACGTCCCCTGGAAGTAGTACTTTACCTAAAAAGTTTTTTCAAAAATTTTGAAATTTTCAATTTTTTTGTCATATCATGATAAATTACTCTATTTTAAAAAGTTTTTATTCTTTGACATTTTTTCGAAAACGGAATAGTTTTTGAAATAATCAAAGAAGAAAAGAACATTTTTCGTTAATTTTGATAAAAAATCAAAACAAAATCATACAGGTGTCATTAAAAAAACATGAAAATATAAACAAATTCATTTTGTTTTTTAATGACACCTGTATGATTTTTTTTTTGTTTTTTGATTATTTCAAAAACTATTCTGTTTTCGAAAAAATGTCAAAGAATAAAAACTTTTTAAAATAGAGTAATTTATCACATGATATGACAAAAAATTGAAAATTTCAAAATTTCTGAAAAAACTTTTTTAGGTAAAAGTACTACTCAGGTGACATTTACTCCAAAGTTGATAGAAATCTACAAATTTAGAGTAAGTACTATAGCCAAATTTCATCGATCTGGCTGTTGGCAATCGTGTTCATACACACACACACACACACAGAGACATAATGCCAAAAATGGGTTTTTAGGACTCAGGGAGGTCTAAAACGTGGAGAAACATCAAAATCTCGAAGTCGAATTTTTTTACGATTACAATACTTTCTCTTTATATACTATACGAGAAAGTAAAAAAACTATGGCCAATAGGGTTATAAATTAAAAGTAAAATGTCTAAAACTTACTTTCGCTTTCAGATTCAGATAAAATATACTCGCTCTCTGATGTAGATAAATCGGAATGTGAAGATATTTTTTCATTATTTACATCTAAAGATTTTTCTTTTGATTTCGAAACATTTTGTTTTTTTTTCAGAATCAATTAATATTTTTTGTTTCCTGGTAGTAATTTTTTTTTTTTTTTTTTATATAAAAATTATCTGTAAAAAATAAGTTAATTTGAAAAAATTTTTTTTTTATTATTTATAACTAAATAAAAAAAAATTACCTTTACTCTCAAATGATGATTGTTCATCGGATTCTGATGATATTATTTCATTTATTTCATCCAAAGATTTGCCTTTCAATTTTGAAACATTACCTTTTTCCAAAGAAATTAATAGTTTACTAACTTTTGCGAGTTGTATTGTATCTTCTGGTAATCGATAAAAATCTCTGTGTGTCCTGATGTCATGACCCAAAAGTCAGCTAAAATATCTAATTCATTCTCTTTTAAATTAAGTATTTGAGATATAGTTGCAATATGCTTCCCAAAATTTGTTGATCTTAAATGTTGGGGATTTTCTATATTGGCTTCTGGATCAGATGCTAATTTTCTCAAAATATCTGAACCTCTAATGTATTTATTTGAGGTATTATTAAAAAAAAAATATGGATTGTTTGGATTATTTTTTATTAATAATTCTATATTATATTGCATTTTTTCTGTCAATAAAATTGCAACTTTTCTTCCTTTTCCCTCTTGTCTCAATTCTGATTAAATTTGATGCTATTCTTTTTTCCATTTCTGTTAAGCTATTTTTTATTTCTTCTTGCATTATTCCTTGTGGTCACAATTTTTAAATGAAGTC
>JAKCPI010012873.1:0-12371 GCA_023213315.1 Euborellia annulipes | reverse complement strand
GGCCCTTGGGGTTCAAGGATATACGGTATTTTAAAAATATTTTTGTGTATGGAGGAGAGGGATATTTAAAGATGACCACCAACCCCCCCCCCCCCAAAAAAAAAATTCAATATAAGGCCCCCCTCTTCTAGTGCCGCCCCAGGCCCCCAACTGCCTCGGTACGCCTCTGACAGACAGACCATGTAGCGCAACCCACTTTTTTGGATTCAAGGCACTTCAAAACGTGTATATCCGTCAAAATCTCGACATCGAATTTTTGACATGAATCCAATACTTTCTCTCTCTATATATTAACATATATAGAGATAAGAGAAAGTAAAAAAGTGTTCTCATTACCTTTTATGCTAGTAAATAGGCATTTTGGCTATTCTCCTTAACATGGATATCATAATACAAAAATTTACTCTGTGTTTGTGTTTAATTTTAAGCATGAAGAAATTGAGCTATGAGGCTGAAATTTTATATTTAAGTTAGACACCTTCATGGAGCGTGAAAATAAGATTTTAAACAAAATCGGCTAAAAAGTACTATTAATAGTAATTTATTGATGCACTTTTTTAGTTTGTTTCTGCTTGTTTTCTCAAAATTTGTCGACAAAAAAATCTGGTGTGACAAGCACAGAACACAACTTTCGATTACCGAAGGTAAGAGAAAGTTGTGTCCCGTGCGGCCAGTCACACCAGATTTTTTTTTTTTAATATATTTTATTAAAATATTCGGAAATGTTTTGAATAGAAAGGTTCTGCCTATGAATTGTATAGGATGGACTACTTGTCTGAACAAGTTTTTGCCGGTCATGTTATTCTATTACTAGGCCTATATAAAAATATAATATAGAAAGAAAACTCAGTAATCGCACAAATAATTTGATCAAAAGGGGAAATGAATTTTGGCAAACACATCGAGTAAGCTTAATAGTTTGTAAGAGAGGGAATGAATAAATTCTGCGAGGCGAAGAGAGAGAGAGAGAGAGAGATCGGTGAGATAGAGAGAGAATAGTGTGCTAGCAAGAGAGAGGAGAATTTGCAAGAACGAATGGTTTAAAATAAAATAAAGATGAACTGAATTATTCCTTAAAGTAATTGGATTGGCTAATAAAAAAATCTGATGATTATTTATATTCTTTGTGTATAGAAAAAATGAAATTGTTGGCTTGGTTAATCAATCGAATGCTAAATACTATTTTTACATATAAATGCAAACTATTAATTATAAAATATATTTCAAATTACTTATTTATCTTATTTTATTTAAATTTAATCAACGATTTAAAAACAAAATGCAAAATACCTCCAAAACTAAGGAGTAAAGCTCCTCGAACAGCATCGTGCCGACCGGTGGACGCCATGATGCACACACACTTTAATAAAAACAACACGGATCAGATGCAAACACTACAGAGTCCTGAAGACTACTGACCTAGATGGCGTGGTGCATCTCTTTATTAAATGAATAGGGCTCTTTGGAAGGTACCTAGGCCAAGTTGTCCAACCTTTCTTAATTGGTCCACGGAAATTTCAGCTGGCGACCGAGTCTAAGCACTAAGAGAGGGTGGGGGTGATGACGTATTAATTAAACCCCCTCCCCCTCCATTCCACCACACTGCACGATGATATTTTTTTGGGCATGGCTCTGAAGTGATTATTGAAAAATTGCCCGCAACGACCTTTTATGCAACGTGAAGGACGCGCGTCAGGATTAATTGGAACGCCATTATAATTAAAATAAATTAATAAAAAAGACGAATAAACATCTTTTTATATTTAATTATGTAGGCCGCCTATTGATTTATTGAAAAATTTAAAAGAAAAATATCTTGTCTGATTGGTCTATTACTTTCTCTTACCTCTATATATGTTAATATTTAGAAAGAGAAAGTATTGGATTCATGTCAAAAAGTCGATGTCGAGATTTTGATGGATAAACACGTTTTGAGATCCCCTGAACTCAAAAAATCTGGTGTGACTGGTCGCACCAACCTTCTCTTACTTTCGGTAATCGAAAGTTGTGTTTTGTGCTTGTCACACCAGATTTTTGAATCTATGCGACATATAGATTTATTGGTCAAAAAAAGCTCATGTTTAAAAAATGATATATTCAACAGAAAGAAAGATATTTCAATGTTTAAAAATTCATCAGTGGATTAAAAAAAAAAAAAAAACTTATAAAAAAATTCATGAATGAAAATTACTCCCTTTAAAGCCCTTGTAATGCTGACGATACGAAATTTTTTCTATTTGATTTTCTTTGTCCTAGCACTTTGGACTCTCGATTTTCTAAACCTCGCAAACTCTTCACAAATCTTGCAATGTTAGTTGCTTCTCTGTGGGAAAGGTTTTTTTTTCTTATGCATTTTAAATATCATTTTTAGTTGGAAATAAGAAATTAGATTACCTCTATTTTTACTTTATCTTACCTATAGGCCAATATATTATCTATTGGACCGTTTATTTTGATAGTGGTCTAAGTCAATTTCTATTATTTCGAGAAAATTAAAGGTTAACAAATCTGTTAATTAAAAAATCTAGCCAAATGATATTAGGTCGGTCAATGTTTCTACTGATTTATCAATATCTAATTTGGTCTGTTTTAGGCGAATTTGACCTAACTAAAGTAATATTTACGTGCTGCAAATGGACTTACACCACTTTCAAAATTAGCCAATTGTAAAAATTGTTGAATTTCAATTTTGAAAAATCAAATAAGTTATCACTATTATTATTTTATTTTGAAATTGCTATCGGGATCCCCGTTTATTTACCCGAGGTGCTTTCGTGCACGAAGACACACACCTCAAAGCCAACCGGCCTCTGGCCGTAGCCATCTACCGGCACCCCGTGAAGTTACATCATTTCCTATCTCTAGCTCCTCCTCCTGCTTTCGTCTTTAGCTAGTGAACTAATCCTTATTTCTGGTTCCAACCGGCTCCTTATATCCAACCTCTTCTATGCTATGGAGGATGTCCTAGTTTGAGGAGGGACTCCCTCAGCACCGGCGTGTAGCCTACTCCTTTCGAAGAATGCATCACTGAGAGGGAACCTTCTTTAAGTCCCTTCCACAAGACGGGATGTCACAGCAACTACCTATCAAATATCACTTAAAATATACTTCATTTTAATCCAAATTTGTTTACAAATAATGACACGATATAAAATAGAATAGAAGTAGTATTTTTTAATTTTAGACGTTCATTACATTGTTCAAATTACCAGTTATTCGTACTGTTTACTTATGCTCTGTATGTGGCAGTGTTTTGAAATATTCATGATGCACCTGACGCAGGGCCGATCTAGGGGGGGGGGGGCAGTGGGTGCATTTGCCCCGGACGGCAGATATCAGGGGACGGCAATTAAAGAAAGATTTACTAAAAAAAGGTAAAATGATATGAATTTTGTATAGAAAATTTTAAGGAAGGGGCGGCAAATTAAATTTTGCCCCCCTCCTAAAAAATCTCCTAGTTCCAGCCCTGACCGGACGTGTGCATAAGGTAATAACTGCTTGATGTCTTTTTTTTTCATTAATAATAGGCCTGGCATCTTACAATCTGTACAAAGGCGCCAGAGTGATTTTTTCAAATTTTAGCTTCTTCCAGAAGGTTGGTAATAAATTTACAATTTTAAATTCTTTGTTCTTCATCGATGTTTTATATAAAATAGTGTATGGTGCACTTTTCAGAAATCTCATCCAATATATCAATATTTGCAAGCAATTTACACATTTTCTCCATTAGTGTTTCTTCTTCCTATCTGTTTTTTGATTGCGTTTTGAAGATTTTTGTTGAAACGAAAATTCTCTCATTCATTTCATGTAAAATGAATTTATTATGTTTTCTACATTGATTTATTACATAATGGCTACTGACAGGTAAACATCTGCTAAGACACCTATCTCAAATTGGACTTACACCACTTTTACAATCAATGATTACGCAATTTCTTTTACCGAACAATTTTCAATTGTACAAAACGGGAAAAAATTTTTGCTTTTTTAGATTAATCCATTAATTAAAATATATTTTCAAAAATTCGATCTATAACTTATAGATAATTAAATTGGTAATCATCGTGTTAAAAAATAATTAATTTTTGCCTTTGATTAATTAGCTGAAATCTTTCAAATGAAATGGAATAAAACCCTTAAATATTTCTCTAGACATTTCCTATGGGAAAAATCGAAACTTTAGGAATGAATAACTCAAAAAGTTAAAAGAATTCCGGGACCTAAGTATTTTTCCAGGACTCTCCGTAACGTCCTCTATAAGACTGCAAAATTTCGTTTCAAAAGTCCAACGGGAAGTTGGTCAAACAGAACGGGCAGACAGACACTCCGCTATTATTATATATAGATATATACATTGGTAAGAGAAAGTAAAAAGCAAGTAAAATAATGAATTCAGTTGTATTTAAGAATAATATTAATAACTTCCCAAAAAAATAGAATATGAATTTTTCAGATGGTTTGAATTTTATATTAAAGATTGAAATTTAAAATTAAAAATAAAAAAATCGAGAGAGATTTAAATTTTATCGAAATAAATTCTGGAATTTAAAAGAGTGAATGAACTTCAATTAATTTCAACATTGGTGTGACATTTAGAATTTGGAATATTATATTCTTACGTATGTTATTTATTTGCAAGTTAAATTTTGTCAAAAGTTCTTTTTTAGAAGGACACATGGCCTCATTATTAAATTTTATGTTAATTTAAAGGAATCAAAAACCAGAATAAATGAGAATTTCACAAGCAATTTTTATTATATGAATGCTTCGGCTCTAGTGTTTGATCATCAGATGGTAAGGGGTGCTAGAAGGAACAATTCTTTCTTACGGAAATTATTTCTTGCCTCTTTTTTAGGGATCTTCTCCGACTAGAGGGGGAGAGAGGAAAGGAGCAATTTTCAGTTATTTTTTTTAAAGGGTTGTCTGCCGTTCCATGTTAAAAGCTAACGGTCAGACACAAATAACAGTATTTGGAAATCTTCCCGGAAAGAATTTTAATAATATTTTCTTCATTTTAATATGAAGGGGTTGTTGAAATTTCTTTCAAGATGACAAGCTAGGGGCCCCCGAGTTTGGCGTAGCAGGTAGCGTGCCTACCTCCTATACCAAACGTCGCGGGTTCGGACCCAGGCAGTCCGATTTAAGCCATTTGGATACCAGATGTCTTAAATAGAAATGCCTGAACCATAATAGATATATTAATTACAACGGTTATCGTCTAAAGTCTTAAATGGCCTAAGTTGCCGAAAAGACTGTGTGAATGTGTGTGTGAGTGTGAGTGTGAATGAGAAAAAAGTGTGAATGTTTTTAATAAAAAAAAAAAAATGACAAGCGAAACAATTATTATTATTTGAGTAGAAATTCGGGATACTATTGATATTTACATTTTCCACCATATATCTCTCTCTCTTCTAGTTAAATTATTTTCACTAGACCTATTAAAAATTTAAGTTTGGATTAGGCAGGCGCTACAGATCCCATTCATTTGGGATCTGTAGCGCGTTAGTCGCACGCTTGTAGTGGACCAGCTTCAATTCACACACATTGGGATCTGTAGCACTTATTGCCGTTCCTGTAGCGCAAGCACGTTGTCGAGCGTTTACGCTTCCAGTAAATGACCACCCTTATTATCTTTTAGAATCAATCAAAATTTGTAATAGTTTTTTAATGAAATATACAAGGGCGGATTGGAGGGGGGGGGGATAATCCGGTGTGATTGGTCGCACAGCACACAACTTTCTCTTATTTTTGGTAATTTAAAGTTACATTCTGTACTTGTTTACAAGAATATATACAAATCAAATTTTTAAGTATTAATTTTTAAAATTTTATATTAAAAATGACATTTAATTTCCAAGAAAAAATTTTTCTCAAATATCGGGGGGGGGGGGTAAAGGAGATAATTACCCCCACCACCCCCATTATATCCGCCCTTGATAGTATATCTGAAAACGTTTGAAAACACTAAAAATGCGTATTGTTGAACCACAAGGTCATCTTCTCAAGGACCGGCTTGAAACTAATGGATGAAATTGGGCAGATTTTCACGTTGTTTGTGCTATGCTGAACACCTTAATTCGCCAGAATCCATATTAGCCTGAATTCTCCCTTTTTAGACAGAAACAAATATTAATATCGCGAACTTGAACTATTTACCTTAAACTCGTAAACAAAAAAAAAATGAGACACTCTGCGAGTCGAATACACAAAAAAAAAAATGTGGAAACTTTTTAAAAAGTATTTTATCAAAATAAGAGGTCTTTTAATATTTCATTTTATTTCGAAAAGAAACGCATCATTATTTTCTGAGGTAAACCACTCAAATAAAACAAAAATATGTAATTTCAAAAATAACTACCTAAAAGTACGACTGATGTATTAGCAGTAGCGTATCCAGGTGGGGGCGAAGGGGGGCGCTCGCTCCCCCCTCCCGCCCCAGGCGCATCAAGCTTTTGGCGCCCCTCGCTCATCCCTTTTTTCCAAAATTTCCGACGATTATTTTGAAATTTCAAAATAAATTCATTTTATAACACAAATCCGGAGAAAAATTACAAAAAAGCTCGAATAAGATTCGAATTCTAACAAAAAAAAAACTGGTGTGACTGGCGCACAGCACACAACTTTCTCTTACCTTCAGTAATCGAAAGTTGTGTACTGTGCTTGTCACACCAGATTTTTTGTGTCTACATATATTTAGTTCCCGACAGTACGGAACATATGAATTCAGATGTAAAATTTATAAGTATGGGAAAATATTTATATTTTGTTACTATGGCAACCATTTGTTCTATCTTCCCTATGAAATACAGGAGTAAAGTGGTCTTCAGAAGATTTCAATTGCAAAATGAGAATATACATTTGAAAGAGCATCTGAAAAATAATTGATTTTTGAATTTAAAAAAAAATCGTTGGAGCAAATTTTGAGAAAATCGAAAAAAACTGAAAAAGTGCATCAGTAAAGTACTAGTAATCTTTGGCCGATTTTGATTAAAAGCTTATTTTTCCGGTCCCGGGGGTGTTTAACTAAAATATAAAATTTCAACCTCGTAGCTCAATTCCTTCATCCTTAAAATTGAACACCCACCCACCCACCCACCCACAGACAGACCATGTCGCGAAAACCACTTTTTGGATTCAGGGGACCTCAAAACGTGAAGATCCATCAAAATCTCGACATCGAATTTTTGACATGAAACCAATACTTTCTCTCTATATATATATTACATATATACATAGGTAAGAGAAAGTAAAAAAAAGGTCGAGCGAAAAAAGGCGCCCCAGTTGAGCCTCGCCTCCTCCGCCCTCAAAGACTAGTTACGCCGCTGTGTATTAGCAAAGTAAGAGACAAACTTTTAAATATCAGCATATACAGTATTATATTTATTAATACAATGGTTTGTTGGATAAGAATTTTAAAAATTATAAGATCTACTCACCAAATGAAGGGACCAACGCAGGGACCTCTTCTTAGTTGGAGTGTGTTTTGCCACTGACGAAGGCCCAATAGAAAATCAGGTATAAAGTCAAGTCTTTCTTGATCTGCAAGAACAAGTATCAAAACATGTAGAAAAGTATATCTAGAGATTGTTGTTGGGTGTACGAGTACCAGGTATGTGTGAGCACAAAGAGATTGTTAGATATGAGTGAGAAAGTTTAAGCATGAACTGATGTTTGCCGCCTTGAGTGTAGGCAACCGTTAAGCTTGCTTGTCGACTTTCTCCGCACAAATCTCAAAATAAATTCATAAGGGTTTTTTCGATATATGAAGTTATTCTTTCCAGATGTTAATTAATTTAAAATACATTATAAAAAGATTCATTGAAATTAAGTGAAAATAAATAAAATTTTAATTGTCTCAGGACCGGGGTGAATTTATAATATCTATATGTAGGGGCTTGTATAGAATTTTTTGGGAAGGGGGGGGGCCTCCCCGGACTTGTATAGGAGGGGGGCCCTCCCCGGTCCGAATTCATTTTTAAATATCCCCCCCTCTTCCCATATACAAAAATATTTTTAAAATACCAGATAACCTGAGCCTCGAGGGGCTCGGGCCCCTAGCAAAGACAAATTTTCATTAATTTAACCGTGATTATCACAAAAAAATCTTTTTAATTGCTTCGCCATTTGAATTCCTTTATCTAATTTTTCTTCTTCCCACTTTTTTAAATTAGTCTTATCACTTATCATATCAGACTTTATAAAATTTGTTTCTTTATATTTATTTATATATTTTTTATATATTATTGAGAAACTATCACCTCCATAAAACACAAAAAAAAATTTGATTTTCAAAACGATAAATCGCAAAGTATTTTAAGTGTCATTATTCCTATTACATACATGTGTGAGGAATGATTCAATTTATTGAGTTTTTTTTTTATTTAAGAGAATATATAAAATTAAATAAAGAATTTAAGAAAAATTTTTATTCTCTTTTTGACTCGCTTGACCATCTAATTTGAGAAAAAGACTTTAAATTAGGAGTGTGTTTGATTTTAAAAAGTGCGCAGCAACAGATACAGGATGAAGGCCAGAGGCTCAATCCTTAGAAAGATTTTCGAACTGGTGATGATGATGATGATGATGATGATGATAATGATGAGAATGTTGAAATAGGGAAGGGGGAGGAGCAGATGATAGACAACACGATGAAACCAAAAATTGACACGCAGATTTTCGCGGAGCTATTTTGAATTTCCAATTCGGCGAATCGATACCGTGTGTATAGATTCTTACTTTTCAAGTTGGTGATGCAAATATTTGAAAAGAATTTATAGATAAAGAGTGTTGGCGGGTGATTAAGAAGAAGAGAGAATTGGTTGGCACTCTTTTTTTTCTATCCAGACAACTTCTGAGAATTATTATGAATGTTAATATATCTTACTATTTAAAACAACCTATCAAATAAATTATAATTTCTTTCCTGATGTTAATTAATTTAAAACATTATAAAAAGAAATTTGCTTAAGGACGTTTTATGAATCACATAACATTACAATATAACTCGACAGGTGGCTATTAAAGTAAAAAAAAAAAAAAATAGTTTTTATATTCCTGTTTTTAAACTAAGTGGTATAACTCTAAACAATTTATAAGCCAGAGGTCTTATGTTAGATTTTTTTGGCTTCGGCCGTGAAGAATTCGACGAATTTTCGCACAAGGTCAAGCAATGGTCAATTTTCGCTTTAAATAAATTTTTGGAACCACTTTAAGTTCTTAAATTAGTAGAAATTCACGAAACGTTTGAGTTAATATCAGCATCACTTGATTTTCATCTCATTGACCTCCGATGATTTGTATTATTCCGGAATCAACTCTGGAATATGTTTGTCATATTTTTAAATTTATTAAGAAATTGATTGATTGAAGGAACTAATTCTTCAAAACAAAATATATTAGACTGTCAATCAAATATTTTTAAGAAGAAACCCCGCAGATTAAAAAAAAAAAAAACAAATTTAATGAAATCAAATGGATTCATGTCAGGTTGTTAATTCCTGATGTGTATCTCGTCAGGAGTTTTGCAATTTGAAAAACAAAAAAAAAAAATAGATCAAAGATAATCTAGCAAAATAAACATTTTAGATTCTAATTAAGTGAATAATTATTTTTGCTAAATAGAAGATGGAACTATTTACATTTTAATTTAATCCGTAAGTAGAAAACATTTCACGAAAGAAAAAATCTCAACCCTATAGGAGAAAGGTCCATATATGGATAAAAAAAAATGCATTAAAAGTGTAATTCTATTTTCACATTTCAGAACTAATTCTTGGAGTAATATGGAACATTTAAAAAAAAATAAAGAAAAGCAGTCTAAAAGAAATGTATTACCCCGAGTAAAAATGATTTAAAATGATCGAGGGATCCACATGCCCGCAGCTAGTATGCATACAGTAGATCGAAATAAGTGACCGGAAGAAATGTGTGTCCCTGGTGCGGGCGTGTATAACCCTGTGTAAGAGAAAGTTGTATGCTGTGCGACCAGTCACACCAGATATTTTTTATTTTATTGTTAAAAACTCCTTTTCCTACTTTCCCAGAGCTAAATTTAAAAGAATACCGCTGGGAAAAGATTACGGTTAATTGATGCGATGAAGAGATGCTTAGAAGTGTAGTTCTCTAATCCAGAATTTGACCCGTGTTGATCACCCTGCACCCTCAGCAACCTTGGCTGCGTTTCGTCTGATTCTCTACTGGTCAGCGAGGTCGAGCGTAGGTGGGTTGACCATCAAGCGGCGAGACTCCCCGTCATACCAAAGTATGTATTATTTATCATTTGTCTGGCTCTCGTATGAATGTAAACAAAAAATTTTTTTTTTAAACACAGACGGTGTTCTATACTATCAAACTGTTTAAAAGATAAATGGAAAGAAACTCTCTCACTTCTGACTTAGATAGTCCCAAGTACAAATTTTTTTTTTTCTGGGGTAAGTCTATTTTTTTAAATATTGAAATTTTACTGTACTGTCCCCTCAGACTAAAAAAGGAGGTCCTGGGAATATTTGTGTCTGTCTGTAATCAAAATAAAGAATAAAGGAGATGAGTTACGAGGATGAAATGTACGTTGTTTTGTATATCGCAAATAGTAAATATTTAAAAAGAAATCGGTAAAAGGAAAAAAAAAAGAAAAATGGAAAAAACTAAAAAAGTACATCAGTAAAGAACTGGTACCCAAATTTTTCCAAACAAAATTTCATATTGGGACCAGAAAATCGTTAGAGCCGTTTTTGAAAACAGGTGTGCTTACAAATACATTGATCATTTCATGGTATAAGATTTTTGAAAATGTATTGGGATAAGCAACTCATTATCATTAACATCTACTGTATACCCCTCAAATTTTCCTACTTCTGGGTTTCCGGATGGTTTCGGTATTATATAATTATTCATTTTCATAATGATTACGAATAAACAATATTTTCCTCATAGTATAATTTTATTATTATTCATAGCTAAGATACAGTTAAAAAAAATTGTATTGTCTGAGAAATCCCGAATAGGAATTGAAAAAGTCAAGAGGTGGGTTGTTTTTATCTTTGAGGGTTAATGATTACGCAATCTCAACTGAAATTGAATGGCATATTTGTTCCCGATCCAAAGAGCTGGGATGCTGGGAAGCTCCGAACCCACGCGACACAGAACTGACCTCAGGGGGAGGCGTCTTCCAGAATCCAGACAGACGCTCATCTGGTGACCTACATTTACCTGGCTAGACAGACCCTCAGCAATCAGCCTGTCTGGTCACAAAATTCGAGGAAAATACCCTCTTCAGACCTGGGGTGAGGGTCAATTTTCCCATCTTTGTAAAAAAAATTCCGTCTGATGCAAACAATTAATTTTTTCTGAATTTGAACAGATAAATTCATGGGAAATTCATATACAATATTCCCGAGATAGAAATTTAGAAATTTCATCAAAAGTTAAAATAAATGCACTTTCTGATTTAATCTAAATGTAAATTTCAATATAATAGGGTATTTATTAAAAATTTTACATATCTATATTTTTATGTTGATGTAATGGAGTTTTTATTTAAGGGTTTACGTTACCTTCCTTTACTTAGTAAGTCCTATTTGAAAAAATGAAATTCAAATTTTTTTTTAAATTTCATAACTCTCTCATTTAAGGGATGATCATGCCTAACTCATATTGAAGGTGGATAGAAATAATGAATAAAGATTTTTTTTTTATTCTTTTCTGCAACTTAGGCCATTTAAACAGTTAATGATAGGCCTACACATTATTTTAGATACGATATACTTAAGGGTGTCCAGGCACATTTATTTATACCATTTGGTAACCAAAAAAATTTAAATAAATTCATCGGACTACCTGGGATCCGAACCCGCTCCCCGTGGATTTTCAGACTATTATTATAGACATTTGTCAACAACTCTAGACTCTCGGCCACGAGGGGGGGGGGGGGGGTATTAATCAATAAAGTTTATAAATGTATGTAGAGAAAAAGAAAACAAACTACTTTCATTTTTTGAAGGAATTTAATATAATATTAGCTATTTATTAATGATATTTAGCATAATTTCCTGTGACGGCGCTACGAGGGAGGCCTGGGGGAGGACCAAAGGTGCCAATGTCTGGGGGACAATGGCATCTGCCCTCCTGGACGCCCCCCCCCCGAGATTTTGATGGATATACACGTTTTGAGGTCCCCTGAATCCAAAAAAAATGGTTTTCGCGACCTGGACTATCTGTGTGTGTTTGTGTGTGTGTTCAATTTTAAGCATGAAGGAATTGAGCAACGAGGTTGAAATTTTATATTTAAGTTTTGTACCCTACTGGAACGTGAAAATTAGCTTTTAAACAAAATCGGCCAAAGGGTACTAATACTTTACTGATGTATTTTTTCA
>JAKCPI010012872.1:0-59693 GCA_023213315.1 Euborellia annulipes | reverse complement strand
TTTTGGCTAATCTTTACTATAAAGTTCGCTCCCACCAGAGAGCGCTGGCGGGCTTTACTCACGATTCTTTCGTTCTCCCACTTTGTGATTCGTTCTTTAAATTTAATTTTAAAATCGTCATGATAATATTCAACATATAACATATTCCTGAGACAAAAATAAACAAAAACAAAAAAAAATAAAAATAAACATAAAAATATTCAACACAATATGCCTTGGAAAAAAAATTGTTTATACCCGCCATCAGAGAAGGATCACGCCGAGGGAGAGTCAGTCTTAAGGTAAGGATCTACTTTTTTTTAAACAACTTGCAGGGGTCCTGAATTAATTGTTTCGGTCCGGTGCAGTTAGGTTTTCCTTTAGATAATAAAGTGATTTGGTAGCAATAATATTTTAAAAAACTTGTAGGGATCCCTTGTCCGAGAGCCGCCGGAGGCGCTCGAGACCTTCGGTTAATTAAGGTCGGTTCTGTTTTAGATTTAAAAATATTCATCCAGAATATTTTAAAGAACTTGAAGGGATCCCTTGTCCGAGAGCCGCCGGAGGCGGCTCGAGACCTTCGGTTTTAAGTTCGGTTATTTTATTTTTAGAAAAAAATTCAAAACAACTAGGGAATTCTCGGCTTCGGTTCGGTTCGGTTTGGTTCGGCTCGGCTCAGTTCGGTTCAAAACCATCCAGTTAGAAGCGATTCGGTAGCTTTTAAAAAAAATTTTCGGGCCCGAAGGGTCCGAAAATTTATTTTTAAGGGCTACCGAATAGCTTCTAACTGGATGGTTTCGAACCGAACTGAGACGAGCCGAACCGAACCGAAACCGAACCGAAGTCGACACTAGTGACAAAACAACTTCAGGGGACACGACCTAATTGTTTCGGTCCTTCGGTTGCAGTTCGGTTTCCTTCGATTAAAGAAAATTTAAAAAAACTAGGGAATTCTCGGCCTTAGTGACAAAACAAATAGCATGCCTAAATAAACCCAAAAAAGTAAGTAAAAATATATATTTTTAATGGTTAATGTGGTCCTCGTATTTCTTCAAAATTTTCCTTATTTTGGCATATATATCTCGATCAAATTGGCTTACCGACACCTCTTTTAGGCTAATAAAGGGAAGGGAGGGTGAATTCTCCCTGAAAAACTTACCAATAATTTACTTACCGTATTATAGGATCACGCCAAAAAATGTTCATCAAGAATATTAAAAAAAAAAAAAAAAAAAAAAAACATGCATCTTAAAGAAAAGAACGAAAGAATCATGAACGAAGAGCTAATTTCAAAAAAAGAACTAGTCAGATGTAAGCCAGCGCTCTCTGGTGGGAGCGAACTTTATAGTAAAGATTAACCCACTTTTTTTATGTAGAGATTATTTTAACGGTTAATTATTCATGAACTTAAGATTTTTTGTGAATCATATCCTTTCCGGGACTCTCCCGGTACACAGACAAAAAAATTTACGCCGATATTTTAGAATTCAAAATGTAAATAAATAAAAAATCGTAAACATGGGTAAATATTTATATTTTGTTACCATGGCAACTATTTTTCCTAATTTTTATTTTTTTCTTATTTTAACGGTTAATTACTCATTAACTTATTGTTATTTGTGAAACGAAACCTGTCCGGGACTCTAACAAACATACACAAAAAATTTCATCTAAATTGGTTCAGTCGTTTAGGAGGAGTTCGGTCACATACACACGTACAGAAGAATTATATATATAAAAAGAAGAAGAAGAAGAAGATAAGATAATAGTATTCAAAATACCTCGATTCGGACTTAACTAGTCACTACATTAATTTAATTTTTTTTATTTAAATAAATAATTAATTATCTATGTATATATTATTGCATACGCCCCCCCCCCCCCCCGCGCTAACAAGTTGCCTGGCTACGCCCATGTCTCTATATATAAATATTATAATATAATATAATATAATATAATATTTATATATATATAATATAATTTATATTCAATAGTTACGAATTATTAAAAATATTATATATAAAAAAAAAAATGATAAAAATAAAATTATAAATCTGATTTACAACTTGTGGTATAACAGCAATTTTATAATTAGAATGATTCACAGGAAGAGAGGATGTCAGCCAAAAGGAGAGCCTCTATCGAATAAAAATCTCCATTCATAAGACATATATTTGAGACTTGGCCGCGGCCGGCCGTGCTGACTGATGAGCATATGACATCGGTTATACAAATATTCTATTTTTATATAATTTTGTATATGTTTTTATATAACAACTCTATCTGCATCTCAATGGTGTACACCTTGGGATTGCCATAGGGTTTGGACACCGGTGGAAACCGAAACCGGTATACCGGTTTTTTGGCTAATTTTCAAAAACCGAGAAACCGAGTTTTTCCCGAAAAACCGAATTCGGTTTTTTTTTTTTTTTAATTTTTTCTTCATTAATACTTGTATTCAAATTTAGCCCGTGATCCATGGCTCAGAGAGAAGATATTACAATAGCTTCTAGTAGCTTGGAGTTTCGGGTTCGCTTCCCGTTCCAAGCGAGAAAAATTTATTTCATTTGAATTGGCTATCAATCATTTGAAATAAATAGAGATGGGGTTTAAATGACCTTAGATGCCGAAAAAGACCTTGGACAAATAAAAAAAAAAAAAAATTTTAGATTATTTATATTTTTTCTCCTTTTTTCTAGTACTTAAATAATCTATAGATCTTTATAATAATAGCGGAGTGTCGGTCTATCCGTCCGTCTGTCTCGCTCTGTTTGGCCAACTTTCCGTTGGAATTTTGAAACCGAAATTTTGCAGTCTTATAGAGGACGTTATGGAGAGTCCAGGAAAAATACTCGGGTCCCGAAATTCCTACAATTTTTTGAGTTATTAATTCATAAAGTTACGATTTCTCCCATAGGAAATGTATAGAGAAATTTATGTATTTTTTGTATTCTATGAATGTAAACAAATCCTCAAGCAGGCACTGGATCAGAATAGTAGTAATAATAATTTTTTTTGGGCTCGGATCCCAGGAAGTCCGATGATTTTATTTAAGCCATTTGGAGTGGCAGGCAAGGGCGCGGTTATTAAAAAATAATTCTATAAAATTTTGCTTTGAGTATTTTTTTATTTTTTTTTCCTTGATTTACATTTGAAAAAAAAAACCGGTTTAAAACCGGTTTACCGGTTTTCCGCTTTGTGAAAAACCGAAAAACCGGTTTTCAAAATTTTCCGGTTTTTTCCAAACCCTAGATTGCCAATACTCTCTTAAGAACTGATGGATTTATTTAATTAAAACCGAATCGTCTTCTGAATGGAGATTTTTATTTGATAAGGCTCTTTTTTTGAATGACATCCTCTCTTCCTGTGAATCATTCTAATCGTTGGACAGCCACTTCTCTTATCAGCAATTTTATAATAATTACCTAATTTTTTGGCTAGGTATATGCTGCGGATGACACCTAATGCCGTTCCATACCCAGCTGTTGCTAGAGATCCGGTATTACAATGGGTGAGTAGTCTAAGATTGTTATATTCAGGATTTTTCTTTATTATTTCGTTACAACCAAATTCACCAATAGATGTGTTGTCCGATATATCTTTTTCTAACATTGATTCGATTTCTTCTAGAATTCTTAAAAAAATTTTAGAAACAATAGAATCAAAATATGATATATGTTAAATAATAATAAATGTATTATATTAGGTTGAATACTTGAGCAATGATTTCTAAAAAATAAAAAAAATAATTTCTAATGAAAAGTTAAAAATTATAAACTTTAAAATTACGATATTTTATGATTAAAGTCGAATTCATTTCAGTCGTTTAGGGTAAGCCTTGGTTGGGTTCGCTAAATATATAATATAATAGGGAAAAAAATTGAGATAAATTTTACCAGGATAACTAAAAGGCCAAGCAACTGTGTTTATTTATTTACATATATATATATATATCGAAACCCATAGGGAGTTTTCGGTCGACTTTTTCTGACAGAAACCCCTCTTTTTGTTGACCGAACCCTAGCTAGCCATGAAGTTTGTCACATAGTCGACCGAAACGTCACTGTGGGTTTCAGATATAATAAAGAAATAAACATAGCCGCCGACTATTTATTCTGCTACATATTGATTCAGCTACACCTCGCTTAGATAAAATTTAGTGAGCAATTGGGGAAAAGGGAAACTGGCTAATTATTATATACCTTTTTTTCATATCTTCTATTGAACATATTTCATGTTTTTCTAATGAACTTGATAAATTTATTAAAGTTTCTGCAGCAAGTTTAATATTTACAGCAGTTGGTCTAGCAGTTATTAAATATTTCATTTTATTTTCAATATCATTATAGAGCTTTTTTTTGGAAGTATATTCATTTTTATGTAATTCGACGGCCAAACTTAGAGATCCCACAATTGCAATTGCTGGAGCTCCTCTAACCTAAAACATTTTCAATATAAATTATTGGAATATTAAAAAAGTATTTTTCAATTTATATACCATATTACCTGCATTTTATTTATTACATTCCAACCATCTTGAACATTTTTAACAGAAATATATTTTGATTCTAAGGGTAATAAAATTTGATCCAAAATTTCCAGTTCATTATTTTCATATCTAATAGCTTTTAACATGTTAAAAAAAAGTTGATTTTAATAATTAGATAAAAAAAAATATGATTACACTATATTTTTATATGGATGAGAAATATGAACTGAATGACGTCTACAAAAAAATTTAAGAGAAAATTGGAAAATATTTGATTTATATTAACCACGTAAACTAATAAAACTTTTTATGAAATATTGTATTGATATTATATGTCATATGATTTATTTTAAATATTTGATTAAAAAAATTATATAATAAGAAAAAAAATTTTGATGCGGGAAAATTTAAAAAAAATGTGTAATTAGAAATAAATAATAATAGGTATTTGCCATTTGTTGCTAATTTATGACCGATTTGCTTTTTAGAACATTCGAATGTTCGAATGTAACAATGGGAAATTATCATGTCATGAAAATAAGTTTTGTGCTCAAGTAATCACTAAAATTTCAATTAATTTAACATCATTTAAATGGGTGAGTTTATATAATTTGATATGAATATAATCTTTAATTTCTAAATATATATATAGAATGTATATTGAATATATATTGAGTAAATAAAAGTAAAATGAATGGTTATCATTTGCCTCCCTTTCTCTATTTGAATATATTATTTTCGTAAGCAGCAGGTTGTTACATCCCATTATTACTTTTTATTTTTAAGTTAAACTAATAAATCGTATAATTATCATCATAAATTTATCAACCAAACCCCTAATAATTGTAATTATAAAATTTTGTCATTTTTAATACCAATTAACTTATTCTTATATTTCAGATATCTAAATATCTCAATATAGCATATTAAATAAAAATTTTATTCTTTTTAGAGATTGTTCTTTTTATAGTTTATTATGTGAACGATGATGGGAACCCAAAAATCTTATAAAATATTTAAAATTTAATTAACAAAAATTATCTGAAAATTGTCAATAGGCTAATTTTCCACATTTCTACTAGATGGCATCCAAAGCTAAGAAATACACCTAAAAAGAACTGCTACAAATTTTTCTTTAATGGGTTATATTATAGTAAGACACACTAGCAGTTATGTGTATGATCTATCCCAAGGGGGGGGGAGGCCTATAGGGACCTGAGCACCCCCCTCCCCTCTTTGGGAGAGAAAAAAAATATTAAAATTATAATTAAAATTTTCTATGTATAGTTCTTTATTAATCCTACTTTATCCGGATCTAAATCATTATTCCCCATTATCCACCTTTCTTTGAATTCGCCACTACCTCCCCTCTCCCAGAAATTTTGGGCCCCACTTAACAAAAACCCTGGGACCACCACTGATAAGGAAAGGAAGCATTTGCCAATTAAATTAAAAAAAATTGGCGTATGATACTAAACACATTACAAAAGTTTCTTTACCTTCAGCAAGAAAAGTAGTGTCCTTTGTTGGCCCACAGGATCTTAACTTTCGGAAGGTAATGGAAGTTTTCCATGTGATCGAGATTTCTATTTATTTATTAGCCATATTTATAAATATTGGCTCTTCAACTCGTGGTGCCGAATGCGAATACAAAAATTATCATCTTTCTACAGGTTAAATCAGGGGCGTATATAATGGGCCGGGGAGCCCGGGCGCGCCCCCCCCGAAATTTTCCAAATGCATATACACATATAAGGATATAGAAACAATAATGGGTCTCGCCTCCCCCCCCGAAATGCTTGCTCCAGTCCCGCAGCACGAAAATGTTCCGCGGGCGGCACATGGAAAAAAATTTTGGTTCAAATCAAAATTTTTTGCAGGGCGGAAAACTTTGGTTCCGAGAAAATAAAAATTTTTCGCAGAAAGATTTTGAGATCAGCCCCCCCGAAAAAAATTTCTATATATTTTTTTATCCTAATTTTATTATTTTTGCCCAAATTGGCGAATTTAAGGAAAAAAATCACTAAGTTTCCAAATGTAATGTTTTTTAAATGAAAATCTCATAGGCAACCTAAATAGACATTATCATTATCTTTTTTTATCTAGTTATGATAAATTTCATTAATTTTCTTAAAATTACTCATCTCAGTTGCTAACCCAATGATTCCGACCAAAACAAAGTAGAATAATAAAGAATGCAATTGTGAGTCTCGTTTTACTTAAAAGTCCTTTTGTCTTTATAACAGGTTCGCCGAATCCCGTTGCCTTTGGAACCTCTTATCTATGAAACAGCCATTAGCTCCATTGATACAAGATGACAATTTCTTTTGATACGATGATTAGATGGCAATTGCATTTACCGCCGTGGCGCTTCTCCCTTCGCGCTCCACGCTCCACGCTTTCTCGAAAGGGGAGACAACACTCCAGCTGACGCCGACAAGGGAGGAGAGGTCAGTCCAGCTTGAGAGCTAGCGTGATATACAATGTTCATATCATTTTGACATTCCCAGTACCTCGTTTGTTTTTTTTTTTTTTGTTTTTTTTATATACATCGTGTCCCTTACTAAGTTATTATTTTCGTTAATTATGTGACGTGCCTTATTAATACAAACAATCGTTTTTATAAGTTTCATTCAAAAATCTTCAAAGTAAACTTCAAATCAAAAACATTAAAAAAAGGTTGGTTAATTATTTTTAATCTGGTTAAAACTATACAAATTATCATTTGATATGAACATTTCTAAATAATCTTAAGAAATTTTTGAATTAGTTCACATATAATTGGATCTGTTATTAATTTATATTGAATGTTTATGTTTTTACTTTTTTGATTAAGTCTTTTCGGTATCTTAGGCCATTTAGACATAATCGACACTTAATATAAATTACGATATATATTGGGGTCCAGGCATACTTATTTATACCATTTGGTATAAATGATTTAATTCATGAATGTCGTTTTTAATTGATAGATATGGTTTTTTTATTACTTTTCCAACCTCAAAAAGATAACCCCCCCTATAGGGAAAACCACAGGGTAGTGTTTCAACATGGAGATTGAAAAAAGGAAAAAAACAAACTGTATATAAAACAACACCCCCTGTGATATTTTGGGGGTGTGTAAGTTGCCAAAACGACCCATTGTTTAATTTCTCCCTCTCACAAGCCAATGGATCTTTTTTTCTAATTCTTTGATTATATACTAAAGTAATTAATTCAATTCTTCCATAGATTGTTACAAGTATCTCTCTCTGAAACTAATTAATTAAATTTTAAAATATTTGTTTTATTCTGTCAATAGGGCGGCTATAGGGGCCCTATTAATTGCCTGTATTTTATTCAGTTCTTAAAATTTAGTTCCATGCTTTTGTGATGTTTTGTATGTCCCTAACTATTTGGCCAGATTTGAAAAACTTAGGGGCCCAAGTTTTTATTTTATCATTTTTATAATCCGAAAACCATTTTTACTCTGTAGGGATTCTAACCAGCTATTCGATCTAGCCATCAATTAAATATTGTGTGATACCTAATTTACAAAAGAGGTTGAATGGGATACCGAACTAAAAAATTTTTTAGCCAATCCATATAAATTTACTGTTGTTAACTAGAATTTTGAAATTGAAACTTAAATATATTCTAGGTTTACTTATTTCTTTATATTTGCTAGAGTGGTATAAAGAGATTATTCTATTATTCTATACCGAGCCATTCTTGGTATTTTTACTATATATTAAAAGTTGAATATTTGTTACCAACTGCATTAACATATCATTAATTCATATAAACAGAAACCGAAAAGATAAATGTTAATACATTTACAGTGGTGGTCCATTAAAGGAAAATTTACAAATAATTTTCTGTTTGTTATTTTGCAAAAGAAAGGAGAGTTAGAGAGAAAACTATTTTTCATTTGTTAGTGAGGTTTTAATTTAATAAAATTCAACTATTGTTTGTTAGAAGGGTACCTCCAAAAAAGCATTCTTAAGGAGAATCGTAGGGGAGGAGTAGAATTTTTTGAGATTTAGTCATATATGTTACACAAAAATTTATGTTAAAAATCAGAAGTGGGGGCTGGAGTACTGTACAACTAAACATATCATACCCAGTCGAATCGAAGCCATTAGAATTTATGCTGGCTCCGACTCTTTATCATCTAATTTTTTTACATTTATAATTTTTTAATTGATATTTAATACAAATAATGGTTAAATTCAAAATTACTCAATGTTGATTAGATTATATATAATTTTTTTGTCAACTATGTAAGTAACATTAAATATAAATTTTTTAGGACATATTTCATAAAAAATATTATTAATTATAGCATTTGAAACAACATTCCATGCTTGACTCAATTTTTTAATTTTTTGGCGCTTGATACACTAATGCATAACATGGTTCAAATAGGGATGGAGCTAGAGCCTCAGTTTAAAAAACAATGACTCTGGAGCTGGAGTTTCCCATTCCCAGTCCTTTGGTACTTCAATTTTCTCAATTAAGCAGGTGCTCCGCCCCCAAAATTTTTCCCTCTTCGCGAATTTTTTATTTTAATCTTTTTTTTTTTTTGCCTTCAGCCAGCCTCATCCTGAATCAGTATTTAATGTTTCAGTATTAGTGTCTGAGAAGGAGAACAAACAAATCATATTGTAGCATATTCTAAGAGGGAGAGATTTATACTGGTTAGGGGTGGAGAAGAAGAAGTCAATTTTATCTGGTTAGTTCGTGGTTGTCATTCGCATTCCCACCCAGATGTGAGCCCCAGCATGACATATCTGACTCTATTAAACTCACAATTTAAATGTTTCGATTGATGAATGAAAATATTATATAATTTTATTTTTTTTTATATAATTTCTATAATTTTAATATAATTTAAATAATTTCAATGAAAAATTATTCATAGAGGCTTCGAAGACAGTGGCTCAGAGGATTCAGTTTTCACTGCTCCCCTTTTAGTAGAGCTACCTTTGGGTACCACTTATCTTGAAGATTATTAATTATATTCTACATAAAAATAGTGTGGGGATTCAGAAAAATTCCTTAGAAAATATTCTATTGATGAAGAACGTGACTGTAGGCTTAATGGTGATGGAGTCAGAAAATAACAAGCAACAGCCAAATTTATTTTATTTAGATACTCGCCTTCACGGCTGACGTTTCGACCCAAATTATAGGCCATCTTCAGAGCCGGTTGGCAATAATTGTGCGGATATTTGACAACATTCATCCAGTGAGCCGCTCACAGTAAAATGTGAAAAAGTTATTGCCAGCCGGCTCTGAAGATGGTCTAGACCTCGAGCCGAAACGTCAGCCCTGAGGGCGAATATCTAAATACAAAGAAAAGCTGACTGCAAACGTCTTGTTATTTTCTGACTCTATCACTATTAGAAAATATTAAAAGAAATCATTGCATGTCTTAATTTTTTTCCTTTTAGTGGAAAACAATTTTGAAGTTAGTAAAAAGTAAAAAACTTATTATAATTTAATAAAAATTCAAATGACTATTGGTAATTTCCAACAGCTTGCGTGTCTTGCCTATAGCTTGCTTGCATGACTGTTGAAGGAACCGATTTACCTCAATCGTCGGGGGGTTGAAACCACAAAGTAAACGCAAATATACCCCATTTAGAGGCAAACCTTGGCATACTAAAACTTGTCATCTTTTCTTTCCAATTTTTTTTTTTTTCCATTTTACTAAGAAATATCATGCCTAGATTTATGATATTAATGCATTTTATAAATTTCGTTTAAGAAAGAAAATGATAAATGCATTTTTAACAAAAACGATTTTAATGCTATTACTAATACTTAATAAACATTTGTCAAATATATAGTGTATATAATTAATTGTTGTTTTTTGTGTGTGTTTGAAAACAAAAAAATGGTTGGGTGAGGGGAGTGTCCTACCAATATTGTTCCTAGGGCTAAAATAAATTTCTTTATTTTCTATTAGTGTAAAAAAGTGGTTTTAGGGAAAATGGGTTGTAAATTTGGGTGGGGGAGAGTGGGTTGGGTGTTTTTGGGGGTGAATTAGAAGAGAAAGGGAACAAAAGAAGATATAATTTTTAGAGTTTTAGTATTTAATTGTGGATTAAAAATATGGGTTTAGAAAATATCTTTTAAAAAAAATTAGTAAAAAAAATCTATTACGCTTAAAATTTATAAATTAATAATTTATAATTCAATTTTTAAAAATTTTATATTTAAAATTTATCTTCAAAAATTTTGGAACAAAATTGTTTGAAAAAGAAAAGTGAGGAGAAAAAAAAATATGGTAATGTTCATTATATATATAAATATAATTTTTGTGTAAGTGTGAGAGAAATCTTCTTAAAAAAGACAAAAGATTTTGATGAAATTTTTGGGGATGTTTGGGGGGATTCCGGAAAGGTTTTTTTTTAAAAAAACAAAATGTGTTAGTGAGTTTTTCCGGGGTATAAGAAGAAATCTAATCTGGTGTGACTGGCGCACAGCACACTAACTTTCTCTTACCTTCGGTAATCGAAAGTTGTGTACTGTGCTTGTCACACCAGATTTTTTGTGTCGACATGTATTTAGTTCCCGGCAGTAGGGAATATTTGAATTCAGATTTAAAATTTATAAGTATGGGAAAATATTTATATTTTGTAACCATGGCAACCATTTCTCCTATCTTTCCTATGAAGAACAAGAGTAAAGTGGTCTTCAAACAATTTCGAGGGCAAAACTAGAATATACAATTGAAAGAGCATCTAAAAAATAATTGATTTTTGAATTTTAATCAAAATCGTTAGAGCGAATTTTGAGAAAATCGAAAAAAACTGAAAAAGTACATCAGTAAAGTACTAGTACTCTTTGGCCGATTTTGATTAAAAGCTTATTTTCCCGGTCCCGGGGGTGTTTAACTTAAATATAAAATTTCAACCTCATAGCTCAATTCCTTCATGCTTAAAATTGAACACACACACACACACACACACAGACACACAGACAGACAGACCATGTCGCGAAAACCACTTTTTTGGATTCAGGGGACCTCAAAACGTGAAGATCCATCAAAATCTCGACATCGAATTTTTGACATGAATCCAATACTTTCTCTCTATATATATATTACATATATACATAGGTAAGAGAAAGTAAAAATAAAAATTAGGAGAAATAGTTGCCATGGTAACTAAATATAAATATTTTCCCATGTTTACGGTTTTTTATTTATTTACATTTTGAATTCTAAAATATCGGCGTAAATTTTTTGTCTATGTACCGGGTGAGTCCCGGAAAGGATATGATTCACAAAAAATCTTAAGTTCATGAATAATTAACCGTTAAAATAAAGTCTATATATAAAAATGAAAAGGGAAAATGTATGTACCGGTATGTATATAAGTAGGCGAGTAAGGAGGTCCAGGGGGCGCAGCCCCTGGCTAGACGGAAAGCCCCGCCGAAGACGGGGCTTTGCGTCTAGTAAAATATAAATATTTTACTTATGAATAAAAACAGGATAAAAAAGCATAAAAATATGGAAAGGTGCTTAAAAAAGCATAAAAAATCTTAAATAAAAAGTTGTTCGATAATTAATGAAGAAAGTGGTTGTGTAGAATTGAATAAAGGGTTGAAGAGGAAATGGACCTGGCTACTTTCCTCTTCAAGTAATTTTTTATTTAAAAAACAAAAAAAAATTTGAATCATACAATCTTAGCCGCGAAGGAGTCCCAAATGGTCATTGACGTCATTACTAAAAAAAAAAAAAAAAAAAAAAAATGATTGTACATTTATTACAATTACAGCTGGCTATGGGACTTGGCCATTTTTTCCCTTATCCTATGATTGGTTTATTGAGTTGTATGGTGAATCAAAAGAGCAAAATGTCCTGTAAAGTTTGAGTCCTTCATTTGATTGCTGAGATGTTGAAGAAATTTGGTGTAGGTGAAAATTTTTATCGAAAAAGGGTCCCTCACGAAACCCCGAAAAAATACTTTCCTAATATTTTAAAAATTTCAAGTGGTCTGCGGGTAAAATTGAAGTAGAAAACTGGTCCGTGGCTTAAATTGAGTTGGTAACCTCTGCTCTAAGGAAAATTTCATGAACCCTTAATTTTGAATAACCTTTTCTCAGGTAGACGCGCATGTATGAAAAACGAAAGTTAAGTATTTTTTTTCTTCCTACCCAAGGAAAAGAAGGTGAAAAAAATGCACAGAAAATATTTATTACAACTTTTTTCTGATTAGAAATTAATTCTCTATATTAAGATGGCCACATCAGTGGGTGGATCGGCTGGCTGTAGGGGTGTGTGTGGAGGCCAGTTAAAAAAAAAAAAAAAAAAAAAAATATTTTGTTTTATATTTTGTACTTATTTATATTGTTTGAAATTTCACATTATTTCATCGAGAATGACACAAAATATTTCGTCACTACAAAAAAAAATTTTCTATCCTTTTAGTAATACCCTGATATCCCATTGAGTATAGCAATTAAGAGCGAGTTATTAAAGCTGGTGGTTGCTTCCCATTCTACTTTGAATTCCCCTAGACGACGCTGATTCTACAGAGGCATAGTCCAACGATCGATAACCAACCCTGGTTATAGTCTGCTTAGGTTCTCTTCTAATTTACAAATATTGCTATAAAAAATTCCTCATTGCTTAGATTTGCTAGTCAAGTTCTCAAGATTATATATTTTAAATGCATGAAAAATTCCTTCTCATCGCTTTAGCTTCTCGACTGATGGCTGTTTAAAAAAAAAATATTTGACACTATTTATATGACAAAATCGACTTTTGTAATATTAATAACAGGGGCGTATATAAGGGGGGGCCTAGGGCCCCCCAAAATTTTTCAAAACATAACAAATAAAAACGGAAAAATTTGGGATAAAAAAAAATTTAACGAAAATTTGTCTTTGAGAGGAAAGCCCGGGCCCCTCGGGGCTGAGGCACATAAGCGTAGCCACGGGGGGGGATTTGGGGCTTCAAACCCCCCCCCCCCCCATTGGACCCAAGCCATGACTAGATATTTAAGCTCTATAATACAAACAATACTTTCTCTCTCTATATATTTCATATATAGGGTAAGAGAAAGTAAAAAAATATAATAATTTTCTCTAGTTTAAAAAAAAAAAAATCTGGTGTGACTGGCGCACAGCACACAACTTTCTCTTACCTTCGGTAATCGAAAGTTGTGTACTGTGCTTGTCACACCAGATTTTTGTGTCGACATGTATTTAGTTTCCGGCAGTAGGGAACATTTGAATGCAGATAGAAAATTTATAGTGTGTGAAAATATTTATATTTTGTTACCATGGCAACCATTTCTCCTATCTTTCCTATGAAGCACAAGAGTAAAGTGTGCTTCAAACAATTTGAGGGCAAAACGAGAATATACATTTGAAAGAGCATCTAAAAATAATTGATTTTTGAATTTTAATCAAAATCGTTAGAGCGAATTTTGAGAAAATCGAAAAAAACTGAAAAAGTACATCAGTAAAGTACTAGTACTCTTTGACCGATTTTGATTAAAAGCTTATTTTCCGGTCCCGGGGGGTGTTTAACTTAAATATAAAATTTCAGCCTCATAGCTCAATTCCTTCATGCTTAAAATTGAACACACACCCACACACCCACCCACCCACCCACCCACACACCCACAGACAGACCATGTCGCGAAAACCACTTTTTTTTGGATTCAGGAGACCTCAAAACGTGAAGATCCATCAAAATCTCGACATCGAATTTTTGACATGAAACCAATACTTTCTCTCTATATATATATTACATATATACATAGGTAAGAGAAAGTAAAAAATAAAATAAAATAATTTTATTAAAGGAAACACAAAAAATTCAAGAAAATTCAGAATTTTCCCATTTAGAGCGGGCGCTGGAGGTAGTTGAGTATGCAAAATTTGAGGACCGAATTCTGACAATGGATTTGGGCTAAGAATAGCCCCCAGAATAAGGATCCGGATCTTGCCGGGCCAATTTTTGGTCCAATTTTTTTTTACCCCCACCCCTCTAATCTCCATAGGAAATCAATGGAATGCATGCTATGATGATGTGAAAACCTGCAATTATGGTCAAATTCGAGTACTTAAAACTTCAAATAATGAAAAAACTGTCTTGTCAGCAACTGAGGGGATCCTCTATAGTCCCCTGAGAAGTACTATCTTGCCACCAGTTGTGGTGGTCCCCTCTAACCCCTTCAACTCTTTTCTCTCCCTTTATTATACATTTAAATATACGGCCTAAACACCACGCCATATTGTGGGGACCGGCAATTATGCTCATAATCCACTACCTGGTACCCCAATCAATGAAAAATACTATCTTGCCGCCAGCTGCGGTGGTCCCCTCTAACCCCTTCACATCTTTTCTCTCTCTCTGTTATAAATTTAAATATACGGCCCTAAACACCATGCCAAATTGTGGGGACCGGCAATTATGCTCATAATCCACTACCTGGTACCCCAATCAATGAAAAATACTATCTTGCCGCCAGCTGCGGTGGTCCCCTCTAACCCCTTCAACTCTTTTCTCTCCCTTTATTATACATTTAAATATACGGCCTAAACACCATGCCAAATTGTGGGGACCGGCAATTATGCTCATAATCCACTACCTGGTACCCCAATCAATGAAAAATACTATCTTGCCGCCAGCTGCGGTGGTCCCCTCTAACCCCTTCACATCTTTTCTCTCTCTCTGTTATAAATTTAAATATACGGCCTAAACACCATGCCAAATTGTGGGGACCGGCAATTATGCTCATAATCCACTACCTGGTGTATTTATAATAAAGGGAGAGAAAAGAGGTGAAGGGGTTAAAGGGGACCACCGCAGCTGGCGGCAAGATAGTATTTTTCATTGATTGGGGTACCGGGTAGTGGATTATGAACATAATTGCCGGTCCCCACAATTTGGCATGGTGTTTAGGCCGTATATTTAAATGTATAATAAAGGGAGAGAAAAGAGTTGAAGGAGTTAGAGGGGACCACCGCAGCTGGCGGCAAGATAGTATTTTTCATTGATTGGGGTACCAGGTAGTGGATTATGAGCATAATTGCCGGTCCCCACAATTTGGCGTGGTGTTTAGGCCGTATATTTAAATTTATAACAGAGAGAGAGAAAGATGTGAAGGGGTTAAAGTGGACCACCGCAGCTGGCGGCAAGATAGTATTTTTCATTGATTGGGGTACCAGGTAGTGGATTATGAGCATAATTGCCGGTCCCCACAATTTGGCATGGTGTTTAGGCCGTATATTTAAATGTATAATAAAGGGAGAGAAAAGAGTTGAAGGGGTTAGAGGGGACCACCGCAGCTGGCGGCAAGATAGTATTTTTCATTGATTGGGGTACCAGGTAGTGGATTATGAGCATAATTGCCGGTCCCCACAATTTGGCATGGTGTTTAGGCCGTATATTTAAATATATAATAAAGGGAGAGAAAAGAGTTGAAGGGGTTAGAGGGGACCACCGCAGCTGGCGGCAAGATAGTACTTCTCAGGGGACTATAGAGGATCCCCTCAGTTGCTGACAAGACAGTTTTTTCATTGTTTGAAGTTTTAAGTACTCGAATTTGACCATAATTGCAAGTCTTCACATCATCTTAGCATGCATTCCATTGATTTCCTATGGAGATTAGAGGGGTGGGGGGTAAAAAAAAATTGGACCAAAAATTGGCCCGGCAAGATCCGGATCCTTATTCTGGGAGCTATTCTTAGCCCAAATCCATTGTCAGAATTCGGTCCTCAAATTTTGCATACTCAACTACCTCCAGCGCCTGGTCTAATTGAAAAGAATTAATTTTTGTCTTGCTTTATAAAAAATTAAAGCCTGCTAAAATTGATTAAATCCCTCAAATGAAAAATAATAAAAATTATTATATAATTAAATTTTTTATTTTTTTTTTTTAAGAGATCTGACAACTTGTGAGAAAGTAACTCGGATCAAGAGAAACAAACAGGCAGAAACTCTGCTATTATAGGGATATATATAAAAATATATAAAATTCTTTAAGATGTCAGGGGTGCATATTTTATTGCCTGAAACGTGATGAATGAAAAATTGGGGCACTTAATTAAGAAAGGGCGGGCCCGAGCCAATCCGAAGGGGGTCCTGGAGGGCGGATTGGCTAGGATATATTTCATTAGACGCCTTATTTTTTTTTTTTTTTTTGGAATGGGTGCATAAGGTCCGAAGACCTATAATGACCAATAGTCACATGCAGCCAGGAAGAAAATACTGCCCTATTAGTCGGGGAGGGGGAGAAATCATCCTGAACCCCTCCCATCGAAAATTTCTGGCTACGCCTATGCTGAGGCATATCCCGTATCTTAATATTTTTAAAATATTTTTGTGTTTGGGGGGGGGGGGGTAGGGGTATTTAAAAATGAGTTCGGGTCGCCCTCCTGAAAAAATTTCTATATACACCCCTGATTAATATGGCTCTCAATAAGACCCATGTTTGGAAGTCGAAATATTTAACCAATAAAATTTGTATTGTAGATCAACAACGCTTTTATTTTATCACTCATAATTCATTTTTCATCATCAAAAGAATCCTTAGTTGAAACCGACCATTCTTTATGACATTACTATTTACAAACCTTTTGACTGAAATTGAGAAACAGGTAATCCTGAAGGTAGATTACATTTGCCAAATGAAATTTTAAAACTCGTGGAATGAGAATGATTTTTTTTTGATTAAGGTCTTTTTTCAGCATTTAAGGCCATTTAGACATGGGGTCTAAATGGCCATCCATATTTATCTCAAATGATTGGTAGCCAATTCACTTGAAATCAATTTTTCTCTCTTTGGACGAGGAAGCGAGCCCGGAACCCCCAGGCACGAGAATGAGGATAATTGTTATCCTTGAGATGTTTATCAGTTCAGAGGAAGTTTTTGTTTAGGCCTCCCAGTCAGTGTACAGTGAGCGCCACAATTAATTCCCCACCTCAAAGCTAGTGCCTTAAGTAAATGGTATAGTGCATGGTATATAGTGAAATAATTTTAAATTTGAAAAGGTAAAGTAAAATCATCTGTACCAGATTTTACGTTTTCCTTTTCGTTCATTAAAATTATTTCACTATACACCAAATACTATACCATATACTTAAGGGTCTAACTATCAAGTGGGGACTTAATTGTGGCGCTCACTGTACATTTAAAAAAATATAGAAAAAGTATTTTAAATTTTTTCGGAATTTCTCTTATCAACTTTTTGAGATAAAGTTACAATTTCACCCTTAAGAAAAATGTATGTGGACTCCAAGTCTATTAATTATATTCGTCTGTTTCATATAATTCAATCAAAGTAACAGAAAGTAAAAACAAAATTAGCCTCAAATACCTTAAGAGTGTATCGTATTAACAATTGCGCTTGCTTGGTCGCTCTGGGGTAGATTTTGAAAAAGGAATCGACTTGTTTCTTGTATAATTTATGCTGACATAAGACTGAGAAAAATAAAATATCTTGAATCTTTTGAATAATAAACATAATGTCCTTTTTTTTATAATAATTATTAGTCTTGATAATATATGTAGAAGAGAAAGTAGCACCATTACTATTAACTTTTTTTAATATTCAATTAATTTAACACCTTTTTACTCTCCCAAAGATAGATACCCTCAATTTGAACTACCCACTTAAAAGAGAAGGGTGAATCACCAGAAGTTTACCAACTTTGTAATACCAGTTTTTTAAGTGTAGGAGTTGCTTTCCCAAATGGTTTAAGACACTTTTACTTATACAATTACTTTTTTACCTAGCAACAAGACAAATTTAAAACCTTGGTTTAAAATTATATGTCAAACAGTAGCGTGTATCCAGGTGGGGACGAAGGGGGGCGCTTGGCGCCGAATTAGATGAAATTAGATTTTTATTTTTGAAATTTCTTCATTTTTTACTTTCTCGTAAAAAATTCCACTTCGAGATTTTGATGTTTCTCCACGTTTTAGACCTCCCCGAGTCCAAAAATACCATTTTGGGCATTATGTGTGTGTATGGGGGTGTGTGTGAACACGATTGTTTAAAAACCAAAGCAGCTAGATCGATGAAATTTGGTATATGTTCCTTACACTAAAATTGTATCAACTTTTGGAGTAAATACGTCACTTGGAAGTAGTACTTAAGCTAATAAGTTTTTTCAAAAATTTTGAAATTTTCAATTTTTTTATTATATTTTTATAAAATACTCAGTTTTAAAAAGTTTTTATTCTTTGATGTTTTTCCGAAAACCGAATAGTTTTTGAAATAATCACAGAAGAAAACGACATTTTTCGTAAATTTTGGAAAGGAAAGTCAAAACAAAATCATACAGGTGTCATTAAAAAACATGTAAATATAGACAAATTCATTTGTTTCACAAATTCTTTTCACAATACTTTTTAAAATTGAGTATTTTATCATAATATATCAAAAAAATTGAAAATTTCAAAACTTTTGAAAAAACTTTATTAGGTAAAGTACTACTTCCAAGTGACGTATTTACTCCAAAAGTTGATAGAAATCTACAATTTTAATGTAAGGAGCTGATACCAAATTTCATCGATCTTGCTGCTTTGGTTTTTAAGCAATCGTGTTCACACACACACACAGAGAGAGACGTAATTCCAAAAGAATATACAAGAAAGTCTCGGGGAAGTCTTTCCCCATATTTATTTCTTTTAATTAAATTTTTTTTCCGATTTTATTTATCATTGACTAAACTGAAGAGAGAGGAATAGGGATCTATTGAAAATAGATATTTAAATAATTGAATTTTAAACAAGTAAAATGTTTTGGATGAATAAATGCATTAACGCTGATGAATCAAAGGAAGTAGGCGTGAATAGGGTGACTTTTTTAATTCAATTTCTCTCCATTAGATAATATTTTTTCATGTATGTATTTTTAACTAATAGTAACTTACTTAAAACTTTTATTAATTTTAATTATTGAATGAAGTGTAGAATTGTATTTTATTTGAAGAGAATCATAATATAGCACATGTATTTTTTATTGAATATTTAAAAAAATAGCAAGAGCTGAAGCAAGCATATAAGAAAATGAATGAAATATTTTTTTTTTTTTTTTTTTTTGCATAAATTTTCTAGAAAGGTTTTCTAATACATAAATAAATTAGACCATGCAATTTTTTTGTAAAAGAGCTATTGAATAAATCATGGAAGAATTCAAATAATTTATTTTTTTTTACGAATTTAATTTTTAATGAGATATTTTTACTTTTTTTTGTTTAAACGCAGAATTTGGAATTTTTGCATCAACAGGTAGGGATGAAACGATACCACTGAGGTATCGATACTTTCTCGTATCGGTCAATTTTTTCGTACAATTAAAATTAAGCAAAAACAGCAGTAATTATATTTATTGATATAATAAAAAACAATTAGAATATAGCAGGGGCGTATATAGAAATTGTTTCGGGCCCCCCGGGCCTGAACTCAAAAATTCTTCTGTAGAAAATTTTTTTTTAAAAGAAACTAAATTTTTCCGCCCCGCCCTGCGAAAAATTTTGTTTTTGCGGAACCAAAATTTTTTCCCGACCGTGAAAATCATTTTACCTTTTTTTTTAGAGACACGAAATTTTTGCCGCCTCGCAGGACATTTTCCCTTTTGCGGAACCTAAGTTTTTCACCCTGCGGAAAAATTTCCACGGGGCTATATTTTTCGTACTGCGGGGCCGATCAAACATTTCTGAGGGGGGGGGGCTCGGCGAGCCCCCCCCCCTATATACGGCCTTGGAATATAGTAGCATATCGAATAGAACAAAAAACAATTACGACTAAGAAAAAAGCGACAAAATTAGAGATTAGGAGCTTTGCAAACAGTGCTGTCAACTGCGTAAAACTAAAAAGGCATTCAAATACTCCAATAATACAATAAAAAATAAAATACTGTGGTACAAACCATTCCACTTATTTCTATTCTAAATAAGTACAAATTTACAAAATAAAATGTTCTTCCGACCTAACTAATCATCGCGTATGTACGTGTACCGAGTATCGATACGAGTATTTTTGACCGATACCTACTTGGTACTCGATTCCAAAAATACTTGGTATCGAAAGAAAAGTATCAACAGGGCCGGCGCAAGCTATTCTGCCGCCCTAGGCAAGATAATTTTTTGCGCCCGCCCCCCAAAAAAAAACTTTAAAAATTTAATTTGCCGCCCCCTCCTTAAAATTTTCCCTGATTTCAAAAATTTTTCTGCGAAAAATTTTTTTTTTTGCGGAACCAAAATTTTTTCCGCCCTAGGCGGCCGCCTAGTTTGCCTAATGGACGCGCCGCCCCTGAGTATCAAGTATTTGTATTTACTCGTATCGTTTCATCCCTATCAACAGGTGTTAGTTATTACACTTTTGTAAAAGATATAATGAATTTTAATATGTTGTGTGATGTTATTTTTTATTTTACGTATTCGTGAATTACTTTAGTTTCGAAATTAAAGAATAATAATAAAGAATACATGTACTATATTATGATTCTCTTCAAGTAAAATACGATTCTACACTTTATTCAATAATTAAAATTAATAAAAGTTTTAAGTAGGGGAAAGTCGGACAAAACCGGGTAGGTGGGCAAAACAGGGATTCACGGTTATTGACTACATTCGCGGGGCCACTTAACCGAAACTTGTAGTATTACTTGCAGGCGAGCACCATAACAATGTCCAGTTAAACTTAAGTCCTATAAATCACCCGTTTTACAGTAGTGCTTTGTTAAAATTTTCACCTTAAAAGGTAAAGAATTCGGCGTCGACAATATTACATTCCTAATTTCAAATACTTAAGGATTTAGTTTAGGTGAGTTCTGCATCTGATAGCCCATTTTTTTACCTATTTTTCAACGTTTTGTATTGGTGTTGTTTGAACAACGCTAGAGTAAAATTTATTCAAAATGGCGTGGTCGGACAAAACCGGGAAGCTGGTCGTCAAACATAACCGGGTGGGCACACGCAATGCAAATTAACAAGAGCAAACTGTCTTTTGTGATTTTTATGCCTTAAATGTTAAGGCATAACGTAAATCAATGTTGTTTGATATATCATTATCAATAGATTCAAATTCAATAAGTTTTTACTTTCTTGTTTTATACCTAATATTCTGCAATTTTTACTTTCTCTTACCTATATACAATATTTATATCCATAGAAACAAGGTCTTTTTGTTTAATAACTAGTTTTATTGCAATATATTAATGTGTTTTTAATTATTCTTTCCAAATCCCGGTTTTATCCAACCTGGTCGGACATAAACGGGCAATGATCACTTTCAGAAGATGTTTTTTTATGATCTTAATTGCAATTGTTCACCTCTGATTTTGTTGCTTTTTTCTTCAGAAGGGATCAATTTATCAATTTAATACAAATTTTGACTGTTTCATTCCCAAAGTGAATAAATAAAAAAAAGCAAAAACCATTAGGGTCCCGGTTTAATCCGACTTTCCCTTACTATTAGATATGATACCATAATTTTTTACATATCTTTAACAATTTTTCATTATACTTTATAATAACAATTTTTTAGTTAAGCTTCGTTTAAAGAAGGAATTTTGTAAAATTAAATAAGAAAAAAGTGTTGATAAAAATTGTTTTTTGAAGGTACGTACCGTACTTAAAAGAACATTTTTTATCATCACGTACCGCCAATAATCGTCTTAATAATTATCATTAGTTTATCAAAATAAATATTAATAGAATATTATTCTTATAATTATAGTTATCTCTTGTGAAAAAGCTATTTGTAACCGAAGGACTGCTCAGCGGTCAGGGACAGTACAGGTCTGAGACCTCCATGAATAAAGAATTTGCAAAGCGTAATCTAAGATAGATTTATGCGAATCAGCATACATTTTCCCATCAACATGAAAGCTATAAATATTCCTTCACTACATTATTGATTCACTTCGGGTTTATATTTCGGAAAAAAATTTATCTTTAAATCAATCAATTTATCACTCAGTGATCACAAATTCTTCCAGACATTAATCGTTACTTTGAATTACTGTTTTTGTTTTTATTTTTTCAATTTCTTTCACTTAGTATTTACTTCTTTTTTTATTTCCTTTTGATTAAATTTCTATGTACCTCTAGAAATTGAACTTAGACCACTTTCATAATCAATATTTTTGCAATTTCTTTTACTGACCAATTTTCAATTTTACAAAACATGGGACATGGCAAAATGAGAATATACATTTTATTGAGAATCTAAAAAATAATTTTTTTAACAAATGGAGTTGAACAAATAATTAATATTAATTAGAATGTGCGGAAGCTTATTCTGTTGTATTCAGGTGGCGATGAACAAGAATAAAAACAATGTGTTTTTTTATGTAGGATTTATTGGCATTTGGCTGTTTGGCAGTTTGGCTTTTGGCTTTTGGCCAAATGCCAATAAATCCTACATAAAAAAACACATTGTTTTTATTCTTGTTCATCGCCACCTGAATACAACAGAATAGCTTCCGCACATTCTAATTAATAAAAAATAATTGATTTTTGAATTTAAAAAAAAATCGTTGGAGCGAATTTTGAGAAAATCGAAAAAAACTGAAAAAGTACATCATTAAAGTACTAGTACTCTTTGGCCGATTTTGTTCAAAAGCTTTGTGTCACGTCCCAGGGGGGTGCCTAACTTAAATATAAAATTTCAACATCCTAGCTCTTTCCGTTCTTGAGATATTTTGTTCACAGACACACACACACACACAGACAGACAAACAGACAGATCATGTCGGGAAAACTACTTTTTTGGATTCAGGGGACCTCAAAACGTGTATATCCATCAAAATCTCGACATCGAATTTTTGACATGAATCCAATACTTTCTCTATATATTAACATATATATAGAGGTAAGAGAAAGTAAAAATAGGCTTACATCACTTTCAAAATAAACGGTCCATATATTTGTGTATAATTTGAACTTGACCATTACTCCAACGTTGTTCACTCTTTTAATGAATGTCATTGAACAAAATTACAATAACCCCCCTCCCCCTCTATAATTTAATCGCAAAAGAAATTTTATTTTACTCTTCCTTTCATTTTTTTTTTTTTTTTTGTAAATTAGGCTAAATAAGAATCTATTGAAAAATTTAAGGAAAGCTTATAGGATTTAATGGAGATAAGTATTCTTATCTAGAAGATATATCATATCTCATTATTAAAAATAAATATATATAACTGTTATATTTATTAATAAATATAAATTTTTTGCATTAACCTAGTTTAATTATTTAAAAATTAATTGTAAAAAAAATTCTTGACTTTAAAGTTATAGTCCTCTGAAGTCGCTCTGGAATCATCAAACCTCTCTATTTTCCAAAAACTTTCCAATATCTCCAATTCTCCATTATAAAATATATTGTTTTGTAATAGATGGGCTGATGGGCGTAGACAGGGGGGGGGGGGGGCTAAGGCAGGGTCTTGTCCTGAAAATTTTTTGTCTATTAAAATCAAATATATATTTTCCCATTTATTTTTAAATGGGCTTATATAAAGAAAATAATTAATAATATTAATAATAAATTAATAATCTATGTATATAAGCTTATTAATTGCATACCCGTCTTAGCGAGTGGTTGCCCCCCCCCCCCCCCCCTAACAAGATGTCTGGCCCATGGATGGGCTCACCCTACTGAGGGAATTGAGAAAAACACATTTTTGGATAAAAGGAATGTATAATACAGTATATAAAAAATATATATCAAATCTTTTTCTGATTTCCCTATTTCTTCATTAATAATAAATTCAAATACGCCTGTAGATAGGCAACGTATTATGATCTTTTTAAAACTCATAAAAATTACCGAGATAAGAAATAAATTTTCATTTATTATTAAATACTCTACACAAAGAAATATTAGACAATGGATGGGACACTGATTTCTGGTTCTGGCAAATTTTATGCTAATAAGTAGGTTATCTGTCAAATTATTTTGAAGATTTTAACATTTTTATCTCCCCTTTAAGCCCGGTTTAAAAAACTGGGTTGCATATCGGCAGGTGCAATTGAAATTTTTTATTTAAATTTGAGTTTTCTTGCCTATTTATGAGTCTTATCAATTATGTCTTTAAGTCTGAACTGGAATATTAGGTAAAGCTGTTGCTTCAAATGAAAAATATCTTGAAATCTTCTATTTCAAATAAATTCCAATTCAATAGGCTTCCAAAATAAAATACTATACACCTTTATGAAAAATAACAAAATTACTTCATATTTGGTCCTTGTGTTCGAAAGGATAATTTGGGGGTAGAAATAAATTTTTCAAAAAGTGCCAATGGGTTCGATCATGACTGAATTCAATTACAAACACGAAAATAGACAAGCGAAATTCACTTAAGTTGGGACATTTTTTGTTAAATAGACTTTTTTATATAAAAAAAATTATATTTTAAGACTAGTTCTGTCTGTTAATTAATTCATTGTAATGGAATCAATAAAAAAAAAGACATGGAACCAATATTGGTCTCATGGCTGACGTTTCTGTCATAAGTCTAGAGCAGTGATGTCGAACCTATGACCTGTGGGTCAGACACTGACCCATGCAAGCTTTTTAACTGGCCCACGATTCCTACTCACAGAAACTCACCTAAAAATTGCACATGAAGAAAGAAAGAGGCGCTCTAAAAATTTTCAAATCGTCAAACAACGCCTATTTTTTTCCGTTAAGCCAATAGAATTTTAAAGATGTTTAGTATTAAAAATACTAAGTTAAAAATTTTTAAACTTAATTCTGGTGCAAATGGGCATTAGTGACCCACGAGCTAGTACTAAAAAATATATGAACAAAATTTGATCTACTTCTAAAAAAGGTTCGCCATCCCTGGTCTAGGGCATTTTCAGAGTCGGCTACAATAATAATAATGTGTTTTTTCTCATTATATCAGCGACACCGAAAAACATTGTAACAAGCGTAAGGGATAAAATACATAGTTTTATTACTAGCCAGACTCTTTCGACTTGGGGTCGAAACATTAGTCATGAGGTCATATTGAATAAAATAATATTGGCTCTATAAATCTTGTTTATTCCCCGACTACATCACCAATAATGTTCTTAGCAGTAGGAATTAAAATTTAAAAGTTAAAAAAATTTAATATGTAAATTACTGATTAAATGTCAAAGACTATATAAATTTATAACTTTTAAGTTTGTTTTTTGGAGGTCACCTATCCGAAATTTAGCCATGGCCTTAATAATAAGATCCGTCTTCTCTCAGGTTCAAGGTGACCCTCAGATAATTTTAACATGTTCTTATTATAAAGAATAAAATGCAATTTTCAAAATTAGTATTTCCTCAATTATTCCTGCCAAGACCATTACATAATGTTATTTATACTCTTTTATGGAATAACAACATTTGACTTGGCAATTCTATTTTTTTTTTTTTTTTTTTTTTTTAATAAAAAACTTGAAAATAATTTTGATTTTTTTTAAAGACAATTAGCAAATAGATAATTAATATTGATCCTGCTGCATTAATATTTTAATTAGTATTTAATTTCAAAAATTTTTATCCGAATTTCACATAAAATGGAAAGGAAACTTTTAAAAATTATTTATTGTCCTTGTAGGCTCTATGCATCCGTGCTTTTACTTTCAATGTCAGCACTTGTTGACCACCTTTTATTTGTCTATGCAAATCTTCCAAAAAATATAGCACATTTGTTATAACAATTGTTCATTTTTCTTAGTTACTTTGAAAAATACAGTACTAATATGGAGAAAAAAAATCAAGTTAACCTTTTATCACCTTGGGAATCTTTGACTATTTAGGTTTTAAATTTATCACTAACACTTATTAATGATTAAGAAATATATGTTCACTATGAGTCAGTAAAACAGATGGCAAGGTTTTTACGGCAAGGACAGTAGACCATTCAATTCGTTAATTGTAAATTGTTATTATTTTTTATTATGCCTATTAGTTTAAATTATATTATTGAAAAAAATATTTACAATTTAAATATAAGTATTAATTTTAATAGTAGGGTTGTGTAACAAATCGAGTGATATTTTGCAAGTCAACATATCAGTTGAGACTAATTTACTTTTACCAATTATTTCAATTCTTTTTTTTTTCATTCTTTCAATTATAAATTCATACAAGAATGTGTAAAAATTTGGAGAAATTTTTGATTTAGTAATCGAATTTATTTAAGGATTTTCGCTCCAATGCTTTACTCTATAAATATTCCTTATCTCAAGATTAATTGAAATTACTGCGATTGCCAATTAATTTATTCTTGTTTATTAGGTTGCATAATGAATAAATAAATATTATTAAGAAAAGGAGAAAGGATAATTTTCTTTTATTATTTTCATATCATTTTAGATTTAAGTTTCCGGATATTTTTATCAACAGCAAATCCTTGTTAAAAAAGATTTCACTCTAATTAGATCAATAATGAAAATTAATAGTAAAATATGGGGATTGACTTCCCCGAGACTTTCTCGTATATTCTTTTAGAATTCGTCTGGGTGTGTGTGTAAACACGATTGCTTAAAAACCAAAGCAGCTAGATCGATGAAATTTGGTATATGCTCCTTACACTAAAATTGTAGATTTCTATCAACTTTTGGAGTAAATACGTCACTTGAAAGTAGTACTTTACTTAAAAAGTTTTTTCAAAAATTTTGAAATTTTCATTTTTTTTGTTATATTATGATAAATAAAAGTTTTTATTCTTTGACATTTTTTCGAAAACTGAATAGTTTTTGAAATAATCAAAGAAGAAATAGAAAATATTCGTTAATTTTGATAAAAAATCAAAACAAAATCATACAGGTGTCATTAAAAAAAGGGTAAATATAAGCAAATGAATTTGTGAAACAAATGAATGAATTTTTGAAAAAACTTTTTAAGTAAAGTACTACTTTCAAGTGACGTATTTACTCCAAAAGTTGATAGAAATCTACAATTTTAGTGTAAGGAGCATATACCAAATTTCATCGATCTAGCTGCTTTGGTTTTAAGCAATCGTGTTCACACACACACACACACACACACACACAGACATAATGCCAAAAATGTTTTTTGGACTCAGGGAGGTCTAAAACGTGGAGAAACATCAAAATCTCCAAGTCGAATTTTTTACGATTACATAACTTTCTCTATACGAGAAAGTAAAAATTTGTGAATCATTACCTATCTGTTGGAGATCGATTGGAAAATATCCAAGACATTTATTGTTGTTAATATATGGTATAATCGAAACTCAATATATTACTTTGTCTTACCCTATATATGAAATATATAGAGAGAAAATATTCGATTCATGTCAAAAATTCGATGTCATGATTTTGCTGGATCTTTACGTTTTGAGGTCCCCTGAATCCAAAAAGTGGTTTTCACGGCATGGTCTGTCTGTGAACAAAATATATCAGCAACTTAATTAAAAAGATTTAAAAAGTATATCAGTGAAATTTTTTGTCGAAATCGTTTGAAGTACACTTTACTAATGTACTTTTTCAGTTTTTTGCGAATTTCTCGAAATTCGCTGCAACAATTTTGTTTAAAATTCATAAATCAACTATTTTTTAGGTGCTCTTTAAAAAGTATATCAGTGAAATGTTTCGTGGAAATCGTTTGAAGTAGACTTTACTGTTTTGGAAGCTTTCGTAGTTCAGTGCCATCTATGAATCGCATGGTCAAGTTTGGAACTTATAGAACTAGATAGATCTCAACACAAAAAATCTGGTGTGACAAGCACAGTACACAACTTTCTCTTGCCTTAGAGTAAGAGAAAGTTGCGTGCTGTGCGACCAGTCACACCAAATTTTTTAAAAAACAGGTCAACTCTTTTGGTAGCTCACTCCCAAAAAAAATATTAGTACTCTTAGTATTCATTATTAAAACTTGGAGACTTTGAAATTATTTTTCAGAATTTATCTATGAGAGGGACCGGGAAAAATCTTTCAGGAGGGGATGAAATACTTCGTGGATAGTATAAGCTAGGCTTTTGGTTCATTTGCTTATAGACCCTATATATTTGGAAAATACCTCTGACATTTACGACCATTGAATTCTATTGAATTTTAACACACGTTTCAAAGTCTTTCCTCCATTTGATCAATTTTTAATAAATTAATAATAATAATTTTTTTTTTCAAATATGTACCCGATTTTGGCGAACTTATGTTATTATATCATATTTTTCCTTCCATATCATATAAAAGCAATAAAAAATCAAGTATTTTTTTTATAATCATTTAAAATAAATCTGAAAATGAGTTCAATACCTTTCAATCGAAATAAAAAGTTTAATTTGACTTCGGGAAATGTAGGCCTATGCTTATTCGGCCGCGTCTTATTCCCTTTGGTAAATTTAATATTTCCAAAGGTTCCGCCCGAAAGAAAAAAAAATTTAGATAAAAGTCCCGTTCTTGAATTCAATAACCAGAATCATAAAACAAACCTTTTCTGTCTGTTTGTCCTTAGAGGGATGCAGAGGCTGCATTTGAACGGCCCCCGCAAACTGGAGGCCGCTGATTCATACAAAGGTCAAACACTTGTGCTGATACCCACACAATCAGAAAACATTGCCTCTAATGTACAATTTAATTACGTTTTGAAAGTTGTGTTTTTTGACATTGGCTTTTCAATTACTGGCTTATGTATTTTAAAATAATTTTTTTTTTAAATATTTTTGGAAAGGGAGATTATCTTCAAACAAGAATATAATAAAAAAAATTATTATTAAAATTATGCTAATTTTTTATTTATTTACAAATAAATGTAAATTAAGAGATGTGGATTTTTAGAGTTGATAAATAGGGAAAAGATAAGCTAGTAATTAATTCATTACAAATGATCTTTCGTTTCCATTTACAATGGGGCTTTTTTGTGGGGTTTTTTCTTCACGTGAAATCATTTAGACCCCGTTGACCCCGTCTCTATCTATTTAATTAACTGAAATAATTATTTTTTGTCGGGACAGGAAGTGAACCCCAAACCTAGCAATAAGGTTTTGGAGAAATTAAAAAAATATATAGCTAAAATTAAGTTTATTTTAATAAAAAAGTAAAAATTAATAAAATAATGTTCGCACAAATACATTCATTGTATATGGCTTAATCACAGATTAAGTGTAATTGGCAGAAATGAAGCAAATAACCAAGTATATAGTTAGAAGATGAAATAAAATCAAGACTTGTTTTCAGTCCGAATTATTTTATTTTCCTTTGTCGACGTTTCGGGGACTAAACGTCACCCATCAAAGGTGTTAAAAAATTCTTAGCACTGCATCCTTCAGTTTTTAAGTAAGTAAGAATGTTAGTATATTCAGATTTTTTAACACCTTTGTTCTGAAGATGGGTGACGTTTAGCCCCCGAAACGTCGACAAAGGAAAATAAAATAATTCGGGTCGAAAACAAGTCTTGTTTTTATATGATCTTCTATCTGTATTACGGCCTTCCTCCATATTGCCTTTAATGATATTTGGACCAGGGGCGGATTAATGCAATTTTGTCGGGGGGGGGGGGGGCGTTTTTTTTATTTTTATTTTTTTTATTTAAGGACTTTGTCGGCATCTAAGGCTCATTTTAAATTCAAATGTCTTTCCTTATTCCCATGATCTTTCAAAAAACCATTATTAATTAAAAGTTGTTTAAAATTCCGTTACTTCGATTGAATATTGATAGGCAGGCCTATGTTAGATCTGTCTTTATGTATCTAATGGCGTTTTTTATTATTTCCACTAAACAAGGACACTTCCACTAAATAAGGATTTTGAATTTTTTTTTTTTAATTTAAGGGCTTTTCTTAGTCAATTTAGACCCTTTCTTCATATTTCCTTGGTATCCAATATAATTTAGGAAATCGCCTGGAAGATTTTACTTTCTAAAACAATGATCAAGATTAAATGAATTATTGTTATTTAATAGTGGCATTCTCTGTAGTCTTTTCAAAATGAAAATTTATTGAACAGCTGATTTTAAATAAAACGAGCTATTAAAAAAAATTAATGTCTTCTTGAACTTCACCTAAAAGATTTTTATGTTTGCCTTACTACTTGGAAATGGTTATAATTAGACATAGTTAACGTTTTCCCTAGGGATCAGATAATTTTAAATTTGATATTAACAGTAGCAGAAATAGCAGAAATCCCAGTAGAAATTTTATTTGAATCGAAAATATTTGAGTCTAAAAATTTTGTAGTTGAGACTTTTCGAGAATTTATGTTCAGCTTCAGGACTGGCGAAAATTCCACAAGAAAAGAAAAATATGTTATTTACCTATTTAATTTTAATTTTACCTGCCTGTAATCCCCAATTGTCTTATTTCGGCATTATGTATAGTGGTATTTTTACGTTTGATTTTCATTATCAAATTTGATTCTGAGATATTAAAGACATACAGAATTAATTGGTGAAAAAACAAATAAAAAAGAATTAATCGGAGAAAATACACCAGCTTTGAAAGGTCATCCTTATATCATTTTATTTTTCAAATATTTCGACCGTATCTTGGCAGGTTATGTTCAGTACTAAAAATATAATTCGAGCCCCGTATTGAGATTGTATAAAAATTATTTTTCTTTCTTTAGAGAGGCACGATCCTGCCTCGAGTCAACATGTCGACACAAAAAGTCCTGTGTGACAAGCACAGAACAGAACTTTCTCTTGCCGAAGGGTAAGAGAAAGTTGTGTGCTCTGCGACCAGTCACACCAGATTTTTTATATTAAATTCTTTTTCAATATAGGATACTGTATACCACTTTATTATTTCTTTCTCAAAGGTATTATTAAAATGTCTCATATTCTCTGGTTTTAATTTCATCTGAAATACAAGAATGACTCGTTAATTAACAAGCCTTATTTTATTAATAATATCATCTCACAATTATGAACACTCTATAACTACTAGTCTTAAATGAACTCTCAACAATTTTGCCAAACACTTAAGTCTGTCATATCCTGGTATTATCTTCACCTAGGTATTGTACTGTACATTCTTTAAATACCATTCCTTGACTTTTTTTTAATAACGCGTTTGGCTCCCTAATTCTATTGTCTTATATGAAATAACCAAATGATCTTCTTAATTCCATAACGTTTAATATAAAAGAAACTGTAATTTATTTCAAAATATCATGGAAAAAGACACATGTTTTATAGTTTTAAACTAATAATGAGAAATTCACTTTCCCCAGAATAATTATAACATGTTTAAGTTCACATAAATATAAATTCTTTTTGTTTAAATAATTTATGAATTTTCTAATTATAGAGTTTTTAATATTATATTAAAATTAAAATATTTTCCCGAAAATTCAGAAACATAACGCTATTATTACATTATGGAAATTCAATTTTTAACTAATAAAAATTTATCGGGGGGCGAAATTTGAAAGTTAGATTAGACTGTCCCCTTTTTAAATTCTCGGTGAAGGGAAAATAAGGGCTCTTTCTTAAATGATAGGCAAATAATAGGCATATGGTACCCGGATTTAAATACAATTTAACCCGTGACCCTTGACTTAGAGAAAAGACATGAGATTATTCATTTGTCCGTTTGTTAGATGCTTCTAGAAAGTTTTTTTTTTACTTTACCAAAAGATTTTAACTTTTTTTTTAATGAAAGCGAGTTGACTGTTTGTTTGGGTGGAGAGATTTTAGGGTTATTTCACATAATAAAAAAAAATTAAATTGACTTTTAATGAAATAGAGAAATCACCATACTTCGAATTTTTCTTACCAGGTAAAAGCGAAAATTTACTGTATTTTTCTCATTTAATAATTTGGCTAATTTTATTTGTTTCGCTAAAATAATTAATTGCATATCTTTGGATTTGTTTCTGGTGGAGAAGAGGGAGGTTGTAATAAGATAATCTTTTGGTTGTGTCATTTATATACAGTAAAATAAATACAAATTTTTTGAATTTTTAGAATTTGACAACAACAACAAGTCGAAGATAGCTGGGGAAGTAAGCTAAGAGGTTTCAAATTCTCTCTGAAACCTCAAAAAAAAAAAAAAAAATAAATAAATAATAAAATAGTGTTAAACTCTTTTAGAATTAAAGGAAATATTTTTCCTATAAAATTTATTCATATCAATAGAGTGAAGGTGGAAGCGGGTATCGTTCTGATCGTGCTAACTCGACACCCCGAGAGTGCCACGATACTGAAGACAAGAGTTAGTGTCTTTCGTAATTAAATGTGATTATTTAGGATGGAGCAAAAATATAAATAAAGTTTTATATATACTGTATATACCGATACTACAATAGCTTCTTCCGGGAAAATTGAATATCCAAATACACTGATCTAGATATTTTCTTATGAAATATTTTCAAAGTATCTTTTTTTGTTAAGAAGGGAGAGAAGGCAAATAATGTCATCCCAATATAAAGGGCCCCTGTGACTGCATTTTGATTTATAGGAAACTTGTCACGTTATAAATCTTTATTGAAGGGTGTTTAGAGGCAGAGGCAGCCAAGAATGATATAATAACACTCTGAATCCTTTACCAATTAACCAAAAACGTTTCTCTGCATATATTATTCTCAATTATAATATGTATAAATGTCGTTAATGAATTGAATAGTACGAAGGTCGTTCAATAAGTCCTTAGAAAATCTACAAGATTGCGTTCGTAGAGTCGAAATTTGTTTGTTTTAATTAAGCATAATTACCCACTAGACAGCTGACAAAATCTCAATTATACCCACCACATAGTGTCATTTTTAGACGAAACGTGGGTACATTACTACACGCCAGAGACAAAGGAACAATAAAAACAGTGGATCTTTGAAGGCGAACGGGCTCCGAAGAAGGCGAATACGGTGAAATCGATCGGCAAGGTAATAGTTTTTTGGGATGAACGCGGAATCATTTACATCGATTACTAGGAAAAAGGGAAAACAATAACTGGAGACTATTATGCGTCGTTATTGCACCAGTCAAGAAAAAACGCCCTCATTTGAAAAAGAAAAAGATCCTCTTCCATCAAGACAATGCACGGGTGCATACCTGTGCAGTTTCGGATAAAATCATGGAATTAAAATTCGAATTATTACAACATCCACCTTATTCACCGAATTTGGCCCCAGTGACTTTTTTTTATTTCTAAACTTGAAAAAAATGGCTCGGCGGAAAGTTCGCGTCAAACAAGGAGATCATCGCACAAACTGATGCCTATTTTGAGGACCTTCCGAAATCTTACTTTTTAGTTGGAGAAACACTTGGGAAAAGTGTATAGAGCTAAGAGGAGATTATGTAGAAAAATGAAAAAAAATCTATCTAAAATAATTTGTTTTTCTCTTATTGAACGACCCTCGTAGTTCATACTATTCAATGTGAAATGCATTAACGCCTAAATAAAATTATATGCATATAAAATATTTTACTATTTATAAATCAATATATAAGCTATATTAATGGACCCACTCTTAGTAACATATACACCAAAGATGGGGCATAACAAATGCACCGAAACGTTTCCGGATAGTTAATATTAGTATTAGTATTAGTTAGTTAGTATTATATCTTAGCTGCCTTTAAACATTCTTCACTAAATATCCACAGCCACAACTTGCACATAAATCTTTATTATATCACATGTAATCTCTAAATAAACTCGTTTTCATTGTAAAATTTTAAAAATTAATGAAAATGTGATTTTATATTGCTACACCTAAAAAAAATTTTCTCTAATATTCTTTAGACTGGAGCTTTGCACAGTCAAAGGGCATCGATCTCTGGAGCTGGAGCTCACTTTGCTTCGTGTCGGTGTCTATTTCGAGTGCGTTCGTTGTTTCTTTATAAACACTATGCGTAGTGCGTTGCGAGCACGTGTGATATGCTGAGTGCACGTTTCTAAGTCTATTGACAAACAAACCCGCTTTGCATTTTATATTTTCAATTGTTCCCTCCTCCTGTCCGAAAGGATGATTTTGACAAGTGATATTGATTGGATTTTTTGCCTCCTCCGAGCGAAAATTATCTCTATTCATATAAAGTTTGAAATATGACTAAAATATTTTAATTGTTAATATGGCCTTATGTATATTTATTAGGGTCCGACCGAAACAAGATTTTCAGCCGAAACCGAAACCGAATATTCGGCCTCAATCTTAGTTTCGGCCGAAACCGTAACCGAAACCGAAACTTGTATTTCCTATAAAAAATTCATATCATTTTATATTTTTTTTTTTTGAAATTTTTTCCGCCCTACGGAAAATTTTTTTCCCCTCCCTTGAAAATCATTTTACCTTTTTTTTAGGGAGACTAGATTTTTTTCTCCCTCAAGTGCAAATCATTTGACCTTTTTTTTTGCATGCGAGTCTCATCCCATCTTTTTCAGACTCAGGTTTCGGCTACTTTTTGGCCGAAACCGAAACTAAGGCCGAAACCAGGATTTTTGGCCGAAACTGGCCGAAACCGTAACCGAAACCGAATATTCGGTCGGTTCCTAATATTTATATACCAGTTATACCAATCGCCGTCACACGCCTATTTTCTTCCCCCCCTCCTTTTTCCCTATCTCTTTTCCTCATTTTTTTTTCAACCAATTTCCCTCCATATTTTACCTTTTTTACCCCCCCCTACCCCCCCTCCCCTCCCCCCACCCCCGTCACATCATTACTTTTTTATTTTCTGATGATTTGGAATGGTAAAGCAAATGAAAAATGTTTTTAAAATGTTTCTGGATTAATACAATACAAATGAAATTAAATTTAATTTTGAATTGAATTAATTAATAGAATTTCTAACATCCTATCAACTTAAAAGCAATTATTTCGCCTTTGTCAATTTATTTCTTCTCTTCACTCTATCGTGCTGTGCATGTCAGGTTTTCCCACATCGCTGATAACTCAGATTAATTAATTTACTTTTCATCGAAATTTCATATGTTCACATATTAAGCTTAATATTTATTTTAAAGATAGTATTGTTTTAAAATACATTTATTAAAAGAAAAATGTCTTTAAACTCTGAATTAATTTATGATTATAAATAATATCCTTTAACGACACTATTTTAAATTCATCAAATGAAAAAGTAGACTACGAAATTGCTTTCACGATAACATTACATGAATAGGGAAGACAAGGGGAATCCCGCAAGGTTATTCCGACACCCCACATATATCCAAACCGTTGTAAGTACATCTCCGCAGAAGTTACCGGCGCCTGACAATGCCCAAAGCTTTGCCAGGAGCGTCCAGAGTTCAGAGTGGAGTGGTTCAGCTGGTAAAAGAATTTAAGTATTTTTCGCTATTTTTATCTAATTTTTCGCTTCTAAAGTATTGAGGTATTAAAATACTACAATTTTATAAAATATTGTATACAGAAGACTGGCTGGATGGCGAAGGCCGCAAGCCAAAAAATAAAAATAAAATATATACTACAATAATAATAGACATGTACAGGGCCGCAGACAGACTTGACGGGCCCCGGGGATACTTACTAATACGGGCTCCCCCCCTCAAAATAAACTTAAAGTTATTTTTTAGTATGTAAAAGGCTATTGTGGCCTTCATGCCAACAATTTTTTACACAGTTTTTGAGACAACTTTTGAAATAGTTATACCTAGCTTAAAATATTTATTTAAATAAAGTTATTTAAAATTTTTTCAAAATTTCCTAACCAAAGAGTTACAATAATTTATCTAGGCCAGATCCGGACAGAGAAATTCGGGGAAATCTGGGGGATGGAAAATTTTTTGAAAATTAGCCACTGAAATTGCGTTTTTAGCTATCCTGAGTCGTGAAAAAGATCAAACTTGATTTGAGGTTAAAAGGTCCGGGCCCCCTCCCCGAAGAAAAAAAATTTCAAGAAAATGATATTTTTTTAAATTGAAATTTTAAGATTTGAGGTTAAAGGGCCCGGGCCCCTTGAGGAAAAAAAATTTCTAGAAAATGATTTTTTTGAATTGAAATTTTAACCATGAAACTTAATTTTCATTCGAATTTTAAGGTGGGAGCGCAATGGGCCCGGACCCTCGGAGGGCCCGGGCCCCGGGGATATAGCCCCCCTGCCCCCCACCCCCCCTGTCTGCGGCCCTGGACATGTAATGTTGATATGTAATGATAGAGTATTTCCCATTTATTTAGCTACCATTTGATGTGATTAGTTTAATTTATCTGTATCCTGTTCGGTGTAGGCTACCTATGCAGCCACTTTTGCCAAGTCAGGGTTATTACGCCACCCTAAGCCGGGATTATTGTGCTATCATAGATATGTATAAATGTAATGGGGCTGTCTCTCCAGACAATTATTTAATCTTTGTGATTTTAGCCAAGCGCTTAAAAGAGATTAGAATTTAATAAGAAGAATCTGTAAAAAAAAAATAAATAAAAAAGAACGAAAATTTAGCTTGAATACTGGGGAGGAAATATCTGAAAAGATGTGGTTTGAAAGAGATGTTGGCAAAGAGTTTTGTCCTGGGCCATTTATTGAGCAGGAACTTGGATTTTGAAAGGAAGAAGGATGAAGAATGATAAAAAGAGAATGAGGGCTTTAGAAGTAGATCACTCTAGAAAATATATCTGAAAAATATGTCCTTGAGAAAAAATAAAAATTTCATATCGTTTATGAATGAAATATCTATTGAAAGTGATCTGTTGATAGAAAGGGGAGGAGTTAAGCCCTATCAATTAAGAGATGATATAGGAGAAAGTAAAAAGAAGAAATAAATAAAAGCGATAGAGGCTCAAGATGATTAAGACTTCTATTTTCCACTTCCCATCATGACGATATGTGATATTCGATATTAAAATTCTCTTTCATTTGAGTAGGCTTATATCAAATTCATATCAATATATTTATATTATATAAGCAATGAGAACATTAAGCTTCATGGACATATCAAAGCAATCGTTAACGAAGAACAAATTTGAAAATTTCGATTAAATAAAGAAAGGAATATTTGTACGTTTTGAGGTCCCCTGAATCCAAAAAAGTGGTTTTCGCGACATGGTCTGTGTGTTTGAAGGAATTGAGCTAGGAGATTGAAATTTTATATTTAAGTTAGAAACCCACCTGAGGCGTGAAAATAAGCTTTTGATCAAAATTAGCCAAAAAGTACCCACACAGCACGGAATATTGCAATCTTGCTCAATGTTGACAATATTGCGGCAACATTGATGCAATATTGCAGCTCAAACAGCAATATTGTTAGTTTGGAATATTGCCGCTGCAATGTTGCCAAGATTCGCAATGTTTCTGCAACATTGCTGCAATATTTTGTGCTGTTGGGGTACTAAAGTATTTTTTCAATTTTTTTCGATTTTCTCAAAATTTGATACAATGATTTTGATTAAAATTAGCTCCAACAATTTTGATTAAAATTCATAAATCATTTTTTATTTTTTAGATTCTCTTTAAAATGTATATTCTCATTTTGGAATTGAAATCTTATGAAGACCATTTTTCTACTTCATAGGAAAGAAAGGAGAAATAGTTGCTATGGTAACAAAATATAAATATTTTCCAACCTTTTATAAATTTTACATATATTCATATTCATGTGTCTATATTTTAAAGCATTTTGAAATTAGAGTATGTTAAGTATGATTATTGTTACCTGGAGCGTAATTATATGAAGTGAGAGAGAGAAAATAAATAATCATAGTGAGTTCAAATAACGTCAAACATAAATATAGCCTATTTCCTGTACAATCTAAAATCTATTTTTATTACAATATTAAATCATAATTAAATTCCACCGACGATAAAAAACATTATATAATTATAGGTAATTCATTATAACTAGAGCCCGGATTTTTATGCAGCAAAAACCGCTAAATATGCCATATAATATGCAGTAAAAGTATTAAAATATGCAGCCAAATATGCAATATATTTATGGCAAAAATACAGTGGCGGATCCAGAGAAGTTTCTCGGAGGGGGTAATCTGGTGTGACTGTTCGCACAGCACACAATTTTTTTCTTATTATCGGTAATTTAAAGGTGAATTCTGTAGTTGTTTACCAGAATTTATATACAAATCAAATTTTTAAGTATTAATTTTGAAAATTTTATATTAAAAACACAATTTTTTCCAAGAAAAAATATTTTTCTCAAATCTTAGGGGGAGTAATTACCCCCTTTACCCCCCCTGTATCCGCCCTTGCAAAAATATTAAGTAAATGGCTTCAAATTAAAGGAGATCATGACTTCTACTGATGTAAAACTAATGGTGTTTTATTTTTGGAAGGAAATGATAAAAAAAAAAAATTGGTCTCGCAATAAAAACTAAATTTAATTAAAAAAAAAAAAAAAAAAAAAAAAAAAAACATAGGGAGCAGCGGAATTTTTGAATCAAACGAGGACCCCTGTTTTGGCATTCTTTTTCTTTTAATTAATTTGACTTCGAACTATGGAACACAACTGACTTGATATTCATCCAACGAAAGTTCTAGCAAAACTAAATTTATTTCTTAAAAGAGGATATAAAGCAGTGTGTCCCGGCACTCAAGGGTGCCGCGAGAATGCCTAAGGGGTGCCGCGAGATATTTAGATAAAAAAAATAAAATAAAGAGGCGAAAAATAAAGTTTGCTAAAAAAAGGTCAAATGATTAAAATGGAAGCGGCAAAATTTTCCGTAGATCGGAAAAAATTAAATGATATTCACGCAAGGGAAAAAATTTTGCCCCAGGGTGGAAAAAATTTCGATTTGATAGGGAAAAAAAGGAAGGGTGCCGCTAGTTTGTAATATTATTCCCAACGCACCTTTGGGGTGCCGTGGACTTCAAAAGGTTGGGAAACACTTATATAAAGAATAAAAAATATAGTTATTTATTTTTTACAATGTAATAAAAGGCTTAAAAATTTTTTTTTTCGTTTAATTTTTTTTTTGTTTAAAATTAAAAATTAAAATAAAATGGAACCTTTATTGAAAAAAATTTAAAAATATCCAAAAAGCTTTAAATATGCAACTTTATGCAATATTGGCCAAATATGCAAAAATATGCAATATAGAATTTGAACCCTAGCTCCAAGGGGGCATGATTCGGATAGAAAATTGGTTTTCAGTGATGTACCTATTAGCAAATAGAATATGCAATTGCATAGGAATCCGGTCTCTAATTATAACAAAAGCAAAAAAAAAATGCTAATTTTTTCCTACAAAGATAAATAAAAGTTTTTTAATTTTTTTCATTTTTCATAAAAAGAATAAAATAAATCTTGATAAGATCTAAATGGAATCTCTATATAATTTATTCATAAAAAATTAGTATTTTTAAATTTTGAATATAATTAAAATGGGAAATGTCATTTTCTGTGCTTATTTTTAATAATCTTAATAATTTAATTATCTGAATAGATAAAAAAAAAAATTATAAAAAACACCAAATATTATTTTTTATTGTCATTTATTAATATTTATCTTATCTTTATATAAGAATTTCTTCTCACTATCTCCTTCTAGTAGATTACTATTATTCTAACTAATATTAGTAATGAAAAAGGTGTTTTGGGAAAATATTTTTTGTAAAAAGTTGAAAAAATCAATGTAATTAATAATAATGGATTTTTTTAGGGATTTTGACAGCTGGGAAAGGCTGTTGTGGAATCTCTTCAGGAAGTGCCATGAATTCCTTCACCCTCGTCGAAAGAATTCACCAAAACAAATCATCTCAGGTAGGATTGGGCAACTATTTTTTGAAATTAGTTTGGAAAAATTTTATTAATCTTATTAGAAATTTTATTTTATTAATTTTTTCTATTTAAAACAAAAGTTTTATCTGGTGATATCAAATTCTCTCAGAATAATTAGAAAATAAATAAGTTTTCTATTTTTTTTTTAATTAAACGATGAGATATCAATATTTTTTTATAATAAAATGTAGATTTGCGTGTATAAAAAGAATATGATGATGATTAAACGTCTAATGGAAGTTTATTTTTTCTAGCATTTATTTTAGGAATATAATATAAAATGGATTTTTATTCTATGCACCAAAAAACATACTTCTCAGTAGATAGGCGAAACTTCTACGCAATTTCACATTCGCAACAGGAAAAATATGAAATTGGTCATATCTGTTCAAATAATTTTCAAGATCACTGAATTTTTGATTTATTAACTTGTTTTCGGCGTATAAATGTGACTTTTTTCTACAGCCGCCTTTTTTTGTTCTTGGTTATCGTCATTGCCCAAGAAAATCAAATTTGCTAGGATTCTGTTCACGTGAACAGCCTCTTCGTAAAACTTCGAGGGGTATGCATCGAACTTGCTCTACCCTGTAGAAGTTTCTTAAAAAAAAAAAAATATTAAGGTTACCCTTTTTTTCATTATTTTTTTTCTTTCGATAATATCTATTTGTTTATGTTTTCACTTTCCAAATGCCCAATATTTTGGTGATTTTATTGATTTAAAACCTAACATAAACACAATCCTATCACATCGCCGGGGCGCCGGTGAGGACAGGCAGATTGCTCCTACACAATGGCACTGGATGGGTTGTCGCTGACTTCGGAGGTACGGCGGCATGTGATCTGGACATCACTTACAAACAGGCTTCGGACCACCCCTAAAAAAATCTTTTTAACCCATTTAAAACCTTTTCCAAAATTCGATCTTTAAGTTTTCCATTTTCTGTTATTTGTTACTTGTTTACTAAAACCCTGACTGACATGCTCCATGAGTCTTCACCCAACCAGTAATTTTTTTTTTTTGTTAACTATATTATTTACCTTCAGAAAATTTAATTAACCGGCATCACATGTTTTTTTATCTTTATAGTTATGTAAAAGACAATTCAAATTATTTAAAATATAGTTTTCCTCAACCTGTTTTTACTTTCTCTTACCTATATAGGTTTATATATATATATATAGGCCTATATATAGAAAGTATTGGATTCATGTCATAAATTCGATATTGAGAATTGTTTTGATGCATGTTTTGAGGTTCTAAGTCCAAAAAGTGGCCCCCAAATGACCTGTCTGTCTTGGTTCAATTTAAAGAAAGAAGAAATTGAGCTATGAGGTTGAAAATTTATATTTAAGTTAGGTGCTTCCCTGGGACGTAACACGAAGCAGAACGAAATCAGCCAAAATGTACTAGTACTTAACTGATATACTTTTTAAGTTTTTTTCGATTTTCTCTAACGATTTTGATTAATAATCATGAATTACTTATTTTTTAGATGCTCTTTAAAATATATTATTCACATTTTGCTCTCAAAATTAAAGTAGCCTATCCATGATTTCCCAAACAAATATAAATATTTTTTGAATTTCATGGAGTCCCGGCGAAAGGCCTCGATATTAAAATAAAAATTTTATATTTAATCTCTGACGTTTCGAGCATCCGTCAGGTTTTATAAGTCTCTGTGTAAAATATAAAATGTGAAAACTTTAAATTATATTAATAATTTATTATTTCATTAATAAAATATTATATAATTGTATTGATTAAATTGATGAAATAAATTCAACTCACATGTAGAGGATATAAGCGATTATATATCCGAAACAACTCACATTTTAAGGGAATTACAGAATCTGCTTGCGACTATGTCTTCTAAACTAATTTCTAAAAAGTTAACAATTTGATGAATTCTTAAAACACCCCTTTTAACTTTAGTAAAAATTTCATACTTCTTAAAAAGTTTTAAATTGTTTACTATTATCCTCTTTAAACATTTGACAAACTAAGAACAACCGAGGGACCTCTTAACGATGTACGTTAATTATTTCGGATGTTAAATGAGTATAAAAGACTAATTTACTTTAACCTGGTTACTGGGAGGGATTTCATATACATTTAACTGTGAGAAATGAGTGTGGTAGCCAAGACCCAAGCCCCAAGATGCCACCTGTCACCACACCAACAACGAGCCGGTTGAATCTTCCGGAAACGTTCCTTCAACCACCACCACTGATCGATAAATCCTCCCTATCCTTGTGACGTCACGCCAATGAACTTTGGCTAAAATATTTCCTCTATTTATATAGTCTTTCATGTTTCTTTTTTCCTTTTGAGAAATTTGAGTGATTTATCCATCAGAATGACTTCTTAAATATATAGATTTGATGCCTTGAGTGATTACTATCGCTAAATTCAATAATTGATTATCTCTTTACTCTTCAATCATAACCGTCAATGATATATGGCTGCTAGCAGGCGCTGTCATAGAATTTTTTTTTTTTTTTTGGGCGAGGAGAGAATATACATTTTAAATCTTTTGGACTCAAAGGGCTAAAAAAAACGTGTATTTCCATCAAAATCTTAACATAGAATTTTTGACATGAATGTATTACTTTCTCTATTTTAACCTGTATGGACGAGAGAAAGCATAAATATTCTGTAATTTTTCATTTCATAAAATAAACTATTTATATAATGTGTGGAACGTCCCCCCGTAACCAGCGGTATATTGTATTTGAAAAAAATCTGGTGTGACTGTCGCACAGCACACAACTTTCTCTTACCTTCGGTAATCGAATGCTCTGTTCTGTGCTTGTCACGCCAGATTTTTTGTGCCGACACATACACCGATATAGGCCTATTAGAATTCAAGAGGTAAAATTTATAAGTATGGGAAAATATTTATATTTTGTTACCATGACAACCATTTATTTCTCCTATCTTTTCTATGGAGTTCAAGAGTAAAGTTGTCTTCAGAAGATTTCAATGGCAAGATGAGAATGTACATTTTAAAGAGCATCTAAAAAATAATTGATTTTTGAATTTTAATCAAAATCGTTGGAGCGAATTTTGAGAAAATCGAGAAAAAAAACTGAAAAAGTGCATCAGTAAAGTACTAGTAGCTACTATTCGGTCGATTTGGTTCAAAAGCTTCATGTCAGGTACCAAGGAGGTGCCTAACTTGAATATAAAATTTCAAACTCATAGCTCTTTTCTTTCTTGATATATTTTGTTCACACACACACCGACACACAGACTATGTCGCGAAAACCACTTTTTTTGGATTCAGGGGACCTCAAAACCTGTATATCCGTCAAAATCTCGACATAGAATTTTTGACATGAAACCACTACTTTCTCTCTCCATATATTAACATATATATAGAGGTAAGAGAAAGTAAAAATATATTAATAAATTCAAAAGCATTCCGAGTTCGACCTAAGAAATATCCTATTTTTACTACCTATTAGTATATAAAGAGAAAGTATTGTAATCGTCAAAAAATTCTATATAAAAATTAGTTTTCATCTAAAAGACATTGTCGAAATTTTTGAGTTGTTTTTATATGATTACGGAAACCGTAATCATATATTTTGCTAGATGAGAGTGTTCTCTAGTATCTTCAGTAATGAAGTTGAAACATGTATTCGCACTCTGTATTTAAACATCTCTCTAGGTTTATTAAAAAAACCAGAGAGAATCAGCAGCCATTATTTTAATAAAAATGATTTGTACTGGTCGATTTTTATGTAAATAATTTCTATCGCCTGAGAGACATTAAAAAAAGCAAAATTAGGTATCGAATCGCTATTCATTTAACTAAGAAATAAACGCCATTTTAATTAGAGCTTAATCTTTTCTTAAGTGATGAGGTTTCTCAAGCAAATATTAATATTTTTGCATTACTTATATGAGTTACTAAGTTAATTAAATTTTACTTCTCTTCAACTAACAAGAGTAATTTATATGTATATTTTTTAATAATACCGGATAAAACTTTACGATTTATTTGTGTAGTTGGATCAAAAAGTTTATTCATTAATAAAAAATTATCAGATTACTTCATTAACCACTTCCTTCTTCAAATCGCAATAAACCCCGATTAATCCTATTAATTAATGTAGACTGCGCTAAGCAAAGCAAAATTGCCAAAGTAACAAAGTCATTAAAATAATGAGGTCAAAGACAACCCCTTGGAATTTTAAAACTTTTTTTTACTCTCTAAATAGATTGCTTAGAAAAAAACTATTTTCATTAAGTTAATATTTTTTATTAATCACAAGATTTTTCAATTGATTGATGACTTCATTTTGAATTTTTTAGAATAAATTTTATCTCTGATAAAGGTCAACTTCAATTTCCGTTAAAAATTATCTTTTCTCCGTGTTTTTTTTTTTTTTTTTTTTTATTTGTCGCCAAGAAGCGCGAGATAAATCACCCTTGTCAGGTCCAAACCCCCAGGGAAAGATCGTGATCCTTAAAAATCCAAACTGCTTTCAATCAATTTCAACAACATCTTTTAGAATTATTTTCAATGATAAATTAAATTTCTCATATATTTCATTTTAGCACCATTCTTATGGAATAAACCTATTTTTTTTTTAAACAATAATTAATGAGAATTAATATTTAAATGAATATAAATATTTTTCGAGACCTATTTATTTGAATCGGATATTAATCTTTAAATGTCTTGGAATTTGAAGCATCCCGATTCAATAGGATAGGCTGGAGATTCCGGAGTCAAATCCCGGGAGTCAGGGGATGTTTGGCCTATCAGCAAAATAAATATTGTCAAAAGATTTGTTAATACTTTTATATAATTTTTAATTATCTACAATTTAAATAAAATTGAATTGCCTTTATGAAAAGGCAACATTAATCCTCCACTGAAACTTCTTCCAATAACGAGTAAATATGGTATATCCCGAGTATTTATTAAAAATTTTATTTTGACGTTTGCTATAAAAAAAACAAAAACATGTTGACTAAATATATGAACTGCAATAGGCCTACCAACTGACAAACCGTGTGCGATTAACAAAAGCCGATAAGATTTTAATAACTCAAGATATCCTTTATCATATTAATAAAATGATAATTGAAAATTAATTTAAAAGGGTGAAAAAAATGAATTTAGAAAGTAAAGCTTTGATTTAAGATTAACAAATTATGATATTTAATTTTTCAAAGAAAAACAAATATTCAATAAATTGATCGGTTGTTTCAACAAGTAGAAAAACCTTTCAGATGCCTAGGGTGTTGCCTACATACTAGGCGTATTTTTCCATTAAATTATTCAATTATATGCTTGATTGAAAAAGTTTTTACTGCCTTTTTGAACTGGTTAAACTAAAATAAAAAATTGTTTTTCGGAACCAATTGAACTCTATATGCGATCTTTCAAGATCTATTTGTTTGATGTGTTTTCAAGAAGAGGTAAATCCGGCCATTGACTTTGTATTCACTACATTTTCATACCTATAGACTAATCAATTTAGCTAACAAACTAATATATTTCCAAGACCTTTACTTGAGAACTATCGAATATATTATTGTAAAATTCAAATTAAAAAATTTCATTAATCAATTTTGTAGATTTGTGTTTTCGTCACTTGACATGTTAAATAATTTTTATAAATAATTATAAATTAAAAAAAAATTATTTTTGAATTTCTAAATAAGACATTTTTTGAACCACATATACTGGATATATACAGAATTGTTGCGATTTTGATAAAATTTCAAAAATCAATTATTTTTTAGATGTTCTTTCAATTGTATATTCTCATTTTGCTCTCAAAATTGTTTGAAGCACACTTTACTCTTGTAGTTCATTGGAAAGATATGAGAAATGGTTGCCATGGTAACAAAATATAAATATTTTTCCATGTTTATAAATTTTATATCGGCGGAACTAAACCTATGTCAACACAAAAAATCTGGTGTGACAAGCGCAGTATAAAACTTTCTCTTACCAAGGTAAGAGAAAATTGTGTGCTGTACGACCAGTCACACCGGATTTTTTAAAATTATACCCAATTTTAAATAGTAATTAATTTTAATCTGCTTTCGAATTTTATTTATTTATTCAAATAATAATATCTTTACTTCGGTCTTGCGGTTTTAAACACATACTCATTATTTTTTTCATTAAAAGAGAAATAAATAAATTTTGATCTTTTCTCGGAACAACTAATCAATATTATACCTGAAGCATTTATTGATTTTGAGAAATGTCCTCATTTACCTAAATGTTTGACTAATTAATTTTTAAACTCTCTCAGATTGAAAATCAATTATACTGGAATTTTAACGAATTCCTGCTGGGGAAGTTGGACGCTATGTAATTAATACTACGATATTGAATAGATTAATAATAGGCTCATATCTTTTAACATTTTTTAAATAAATAATTTTTAATCAAAAAAATATTTACCAAAGAAAATAATTAATAAAATTAGTAAATAATTTATTTAATTAATAGCTATATTCTCAATCTGATGGTTGTGCAACTTTCCAAGTTCGTAACGGTGGTCCTTAAGAGAGATTAATCAAATCTGGTGCTGATCCTTCAATCTCTGTGATGGCACATTTAATAATCTCTCTCTGGGTTGTATTCCCTAGACTCTTTCTAGGCAGTTTACCCATAACTTCTTCTCCAATTTAATATTTGAAAAAAGTTGCTTTAAATAATAAATAAAATCATTATTCAGGAAGGCACGTGTGGAGAAGAGGGCGCTCGAAGGGCTGAAGCCCTCTCCTTCCTCGAAATTTTTTAGTCACAGTTACAACTCAAGTTTAACCTTTCTGTAGATAATTATTTATAAAACCTGGAATAATTATTAATAAAACTTAGAATATTGATAAATAAAATACAAAATTAATTTATAATTTTTTTTTCGTTGAATATTTTTACTTTTTGGCCCAGGTTTTCAAAATTTTAAAATATAAATGCTCTTACTTTTTTCAAAAAACAGAAAATTTCAAAATAAAATATTCTACGTGATTTCAATTAAAATAAGTAGGAATGCTCTCTAAATGGCCTCACATTCAGAAAAGACCTAAAAAAAAAAAAGTAAAAAATCCTAAACCTCCCCAAACTACGGACCGGCTCAGTGGCATTCCCTGTTTATATAAACGAATTCCTTAGTCTATATCTCTTGAAAAACAATTTTTTCTAAAAAATTTCCTAAAAGTTCTTTAAAAAATTAAAAAGATATTACGATTACATAGTATTTGAATACGAACTATCGGAGCCAAGGCAAGTCTTTTTACCATCCTTTTAATCCTCTCTTCACTTCATCCCTCAATTATTATTACATACGCCTCTTTTCTTTCTTAAATAGAACAATATTTATAAAAAATAAGATATTTATTGAATTGAATCATAAACATTTATATAAATATATAAAATATTTTTAAAATGATTGAAAACGTGCCAATCTGTTGCCTCTGTTGGTATCCAATATTGAAAGAGATATCAAACCAAAAAAGCAATATCCGATATCCTAGTTGAGTTTTGAACCTTTGGAAAGGCTGTAATAATTCCCAATTTCCGCCATAGCATACAAAACAGAAGATCTTGGAAGCTACGCATTTCGATTCGTAATTCATTTATAAACTTTCGAGAGTTAAAAAAAATTTAATAATTTGTCATAATGAGTCTATTGATCATATTAAAGAAATGGAATTTCATTTTTTTTCTTTTAAAAGATCAAAAAACTATTATCACTTTTATTAAATTTCATTAGGGAAATACCTTTATGCTCATGGGCGTAACTAGAGAATATGGCTGGGGGGGGGCATGGGACCAGCCATCCTCGCTGGGGGGCCTGGAAAGCCCCATATTTTCTTGAGGCAGGGAGCTTTCTGGGGGGGGGGCACCCCTCTAGTTACGCCCATGCTTATGCCTTTTTGTTCTTTAATGAAGAAATACAATATAAAATTTATTTTATTTTCAAATCACTTTTGAATTTGCCAAAAATTTTCTCTAGACAATTTCTCTCGAGATCCTTTTTCTATTCATTAATTTTCACTTTTTGGCCGATTTTTATTTTTATTTTTTTTTTTTTATTTTATTTATTTTAACGCTCCAGGGGGATGTCTAACTTGAATATAAAATTTCAGTCTCATAGCTCAATTCCTTCATGCTTAAAATTGAACCCAGATACACACACAGACCATGTCGCGAAAGCCTTTTTTTTGGACTCGGGGGACTTCAAAACGTGAAGATCCATCAAAATCTCGACATAGAATTTTTGACATGAATCCAATACTTTCTCTCTATTTATATTAACATATATAGAGGTAAGAGAAAGTAAAAAAAATTAATAAACCAAATTAGGACTTTTTCAGAAATAATTTTTTAGGCATAAGTTACTGATCCATTCTTATTTTAATTAACTGAACTTTTTTGATGTTCTAACGATATGATAAAATGGATATTCTTGATTATTCTTCCTTTTAGTATGCCTACGTTTAATTGAACTTCTCTTTGTGTTTTCGACACACGCCCATTAGCTTCATTGATTTTTTTACTTGATGTTGAATGATATCGACTTGATTCAAATAACCTAGAATCTAAATTGTACTAACCATTTTGATTATAACTTATTTTCAAACTATATTATTTAATTTTTTTAAAATGGGTTTGGTGAATTTAAATTTTGAATGTTTTGAATGTTATTTAATTAATTGTTCAAAAAAGAAGCTAGTTGTGTCTCAGGTGATTTTGAATTTAATTATAAAATTAATTTTTACCTAAAAATAATCTAAATATTTTTTAACTAAATGATTGTTCAGTGGTATAAGCTTCGCTTCTTATTATAGGGATCAAAGGTTCTCTTTCCGAGCGAGAAAAATTTATTCAAATTACATTGACTACCGACTGCATAAGCAGGATAAGCTCCGGGATAACTGGCAATTTGGGTTCGAGTCCAGCTTGCCATAAATAATTTAACATTGTCCTCTGGGGTCTGAAAGTGGGAGATAATCACACTTCCAGTAACAGACACAAAGGGCTCAATTTTGGTGGCCTAAGTGCCTCCAACGTGTTTAACCCTGGGACCTGCCGGAGGATAAGCCGGATGAGAAGGTGCAGTTTCTCTTGAAATCTATAATATCTATATTGGCTCTCAGATGTCTAAAACCTCAGATATAAATAATTTTTATATGGGTAGTATTATAATCTCATTGAAGATATAAATAATGTGTTCCATGTTGACTTCTGACCCAAAAAATGTTACAAAAAACTAGGGTCCGACCGAAACAAGATTTTCAGCCGAAACCGAAACCGAAACCGAATATTCGCCTCACCTTAGTTTCGCCGAAACCGAAACTTGTATTTCCTATAAAAAATTTATATTTTTTTTTTTTGAAATTTTTTTCTCCTCCGTGAAAATCATTTTACCTTTTTTTTAGGGAGACAAAATTTTTTTTTTTTTTTAAGACTCAAGTTTCGGCCGGCCGAAAGTTTCGGCTACTTTTTGGCCGAAACCGAAACTACGGCCGAAACCATGATTTTTGGCCGAAACTCCAAACCGTAACCGAAACCGAATATTCGGTCGGTTCCTACAAAAAACTCCCTCTATTTGTTTCCCTCTTCCCGGATCTGATGTCTTGTTAATGAACCCATATGTGTAATTATTATTTAGGTTTTTCTAGTATGTTTCAAATGAATTATTTAGACCCTTTAAATATTTTTATCATTATTAAAAATCAAGTAAAAAGTATTCAAATTCTCGATCTTCTCGATGGCTATTCCTATTTTATAGAAATGATATCTATTTCCCTGCTGGACAGATTTTGATGAAATTTAAAATACAAATACAAATAGATACTATCCCAAACTCGATACTTAAATTTTCTCATTCTTAATTAATAAAATCTTTAGATCAAAAGATATGTAGTTTTTTTTTCTTCAAAAGGAAATAAAACTATTTTCTTTCATTTGTGGTCTCATTTTAAAGATAACTGTTGAAAATCCACTACAAGCATCCTCATTTTCCTATCTACTTGATTAATTATTAATACAAAAAAAAAAAAAAAAAAAAAATTAAGCGGATCATAAAAATAGAGTAAACATTCTTTGGAAAATGAACTATTAAAAACAATAAGATAGAATTTATTATTATTATTTTTTTTTGTTTTAGGTCTTATTTACCTTATAAAGCTATTGATTGCTGGCCAATTTAATTAAAATAAATTTTTGTCGCTTAGAATGGGAACCGAACCACTGATCCCTATAGTACAAGAGCCTAGCTAGTAAGTACACCACTGTGTAACAGCCCAGGGGTATTATTTATTATCAAAAGACAATATATTATAATTCCATTACAATTAATCTTCAAGGAGAAGAGATTCGATTAGGCTGAACCCACACTGATCGAGCAAAAACGTTTTCGAACAAAACGTTTTTGCCTGTGTTTTCAATGCTTTTCTATGGGTCAACACACACCGAAGAGACAAAACACAATTAGACATGATTCGACATCGTCGAACAAAATGTTTTGTCCGAAAACGTTTTTGCTCGATCGGTGTGCGTTGGCATCGAGCAAAACGTTTTGCTCTTGGACAAAACATTTTGATCGAAAACGTTTTTGCTCGATCGGTGTGCGTTCAGACCTTAGGAATTAATAAATAATTTTAATCGAGATCATAAATTTAAATGCATTCGGAAACAAATATCCAAGAGAGAGTCGATGTAATTTTTTTCTTCCCTGCCGTTTTCAGACGAGTTTCTTGTTTACTTTCCGAAGAATATACTCTACTCTCCAAGAGAAAATGATAAATAATATGTTGACAGTTTGTTTATACGTGAATACTAATAAATAAACTGTCATCATAATATTTTAGAATTATATAAACCCCGTGATTTTTATTTTATTGAAAAAACAATATTTCCTAGGGTCTTAATAAAAAGCCTGGCTGTTTGAAATATTGGTGTAAGCTGTCTGTCTGATGAGACGATCCTTTCCCTATGTCCCCCAACTAAGGCCGGATACTGCACAGCTGTTGAATCCCACGCCACCAGGCAAATGTGATACTCACAGTGCCATTTATTAATCGAATCTAGTTTCAACATAAAATTCTAAGTCTATATTAAATATCTTCTTAAAAATGTTTATTTATTTTTTTTTTAAACATTCACACTTTTTTCTCATTCACACTCACACTCACACACCCATTCCCACAGTCTTTTTGGCAACTTAGGCCATTTAAGACTTTGACGATAACGGTTATATATGAAAATATTTATTGGGGGTTCAGGCATTTCTATTTAAGCCATCTGGTGTCCAAATGGCTTAAATAAAACCATCGGACTGCCTGGGGTCCGAACCCGCGACGTTTGATATAGAAGGTAGGCACGCTACCAACCAGGCCAAGCCCGTAGGCAAAAATGTTTATTTAAAAACAAATTTTAATAACAAAAGCTTTTTAGATTTTTTTTCTGTTGCTCCCATTTCATTTCATTTTTAAATAACATCATTTAACTTGTGCTAATTAGTATCTGTAGAGTTTAATCTAATTTATTTTGATGTTTGATATGATATCCATTTGACAAGAGTTTTTTTCGTCCAAAGTATTTAATTAATTTTAACCAAATTTGATAGAGAAATTACGAATATACTTATTTTTATATTTATTATTCTATTCTTTAAAACGAACATAAACAACATAATTTCAATTATTGAACTTGTAATGTATTTCTGTCCTGTGAATTTATTTCAATATTAGATAGAAAGGTCATTGTTTTTTGACTTACATTAGAGGGAGCCGCAGAAAAATTCAGATAAATATTGGAAGCCTGGAACCAAAAATGTTTGGGAACCTCAGCTATATTAAATTACATAATGGTCGACTTCTTAATTACAAAATTAGAACAACAAAACCTAAGTCTAATAATAGATTGACATTATTGAACACGTATTTTATTGAATGATATTACTCTCTGGATAGTAGATTTTTCAAACGTAAGGCACAAAATTTAATCAGGATTTGATTTAATTTTTTTGGCTTTCTTATTTGTCTTTTAGAAATCGAATAATTCTTATACTTAGCTTTTCAATTCTTAAGACATTTGCATTTCTAGGAGGGACTTGAATCATTGTTTCATTTTTTAACTTCCTTTTACGTATTCTTATCATATAGGTATTTAGGTTAATTTAAAAAATTGGCTGAAATTCATTAATTTATGCATTTAAAATTGATATTATTACTTATAAGTGTATGTAAATCACATGATTACTTAGATGAAAATAAAGGGAACTTGTATTAGTATCAAATGCAGTCTATTGAATTTAATGGCGGCCTCATTATGCAACTACATGAATATTTGTCCGTGTTAGTTGGAACCAATGCTTCTCTTTCTCTTGAATAGTTGAATACATTCATATACATACAAATAAAACTGTTAAACAACCGTCCACGCACTCATTAAAAGGATGACAAAATGTTCTCATATGATGGGTGTTTTCTTACTTTATAAGGAATGAAACTTCACATGCTAATTAAGGAACATCTATAAAAAGAGAGCATGTTTAATTTATAAAATGAATTATATTCTATTCTGCAATTGGAAAATATTTTATTCCTGGACAAAAATTAGTCTATTATTGTGGCAGCTACAATTTTAATTAGGTATAAATTTCCGTCTTTTTTAAAAATTACCTGCCTTTGATGGCAACAACAAATTAACTGATAACATATTCAAATAGGTAGAAAGAATGAGCAATCAGCTAATTATATTTCAATTTATTCATAAACCAGGGTCGACGTTTCGTTCACACATGGGACCTTCTTCAGGGCCAGGTTAATGTCTGAAAAAATATATAATAATCCTCAAGTTATATTGGGCATACACAATTGCACGTAGCTCAATATAACTTGGCGAGGATTATTATATATTTTTTCAGACATTAACCTGGCCCTGACGATGGTTTTATGTGACCGAAACGTCGGCTCTGGTTTATGAATAAATTTAAATATAACTTAATAAGAGGGTAAAAATGAGAAATGCAGCTTAGGTTATTTCTTTATTTGGTTAATTCACACAGCTGACGTTTCGGTTCCGTGTTTGAATTAAATATAACTAGCTACTACTACTCATTCTTTCTACCTATTTGAATATCAACACTCAGCTATATACCATGTAAAATGAAAAACTAGAGAATCGGAATCAGTAATAAAAAAAAATCGATTTTTTTGAACTTTTTTACTAAATTGGCTCTCCTAAAAATTTAGCCCAGTGAAGATTTGGTACCTTTTCATGTGGACGGACATTTTATGTTTTTTCAAAAACTGAGTAGTTTTTGAGATAATCAACGAAGAAAAAGATCCCTACCCCCAAATTTTGAAAAAAAGTATCAACAAGCGCGAATAAATAAAATATAAATAAGTATAAACAAATGTAAATTTGTCTCTTCTTCTATTTTAGTTTGACAACTAACTTAATATATATTTTTACTTCTATTTACAAATATACAAGTTTGTAACTTTTAACCGGTAATATAATTAAATCTTCGCTAATTCATTTAGTCACTTGTAAATATATAACTGTAATAAACGTGTTTTTTTAATTTAAACAAATTTCATCCTGCACTTAATTTCTAAATCTAAAACAAATACTTACGAAATTATTGCATTGTTGATTTATTTTTCAAGATTTATTTCAAAATATGAAGATTTTAATAAAATTTTTGTTAAAATAGAAGACAGACAGATACACAGGGATAATTTTGTTGGATCCACTTCGGCCTTGGACTCAGGGGTTCCCTGCGTTTTCAAAATTTTCAAAGCGTGAATTTTCAACAAAGAAAGGAATCAATTTCATCAATCAAAATTAGACCACGTATATTTTTATTTTCTCTTACTCTACATATGAAATATATAGAGAGAATTGTTTTCAACAATTTAAATATCTGCGATATTCGAATATAGTCACGAAGAGCCTCTAGTAGCATTTATTTATCATTTATCAAAGCTTAATTTATTTATTTTTTAACGTTATGAATATTCAATTTTTTTTTTTTTTTTTTTTTTTTTTTTTTTTATTAAAATTATCTTAAACCAACATTTAACTAAATTACTATGACAAATTTAATTTAATGTTGAACTAAACATAGCAAAGGGGGGGGAAAGGCCCACCCCCCCAAGCTTAGGATTACGGAGGCCGAAGCCCCACCCCCCCCCCGGGGGGGCGGCCCCAGCGCGCCAAAAATAACACCACCATCGGGCGAATCTCCCTTGGGGGGGGGGGGGGGGGGGCCCCCCCTGGGGGTAACAAAGGGGCCAATTGGGCTAAGGGGGGTCCCCTCTCTGGGAACGGCCCCTTCAACCTAACCTAACCTAAACATAGCAAAAAACAAAAATATTTGTTTAACAAATCATTGTTTTGCATGACAAGTTCTTTATTCTTGATTAATTACTTTTTATTTTTACGAATTAACTTGTTCTCGCATCCATTTGTAGTGTATATCTCTCCATGGGCGTACCCAGGATCAAATCTAGGGGGGCATGGTCAGATCATGGTCGTCCAGGGGGGGGGGGGCAGATCATGGTCGTCCAGATTGGGACATAGCTATTTTTAATATAGAGGGGAAAAGCCTTCGAATTAAAGGCCTAAAAACCCTCGAGTCCTAACAAAAATAATCATTCGCCGCCGCTATCCACCAATTTTGTTTCGTTTCACCACTTTATAAACGTTTAATTTTTTTTTTTTTTTTTTGCTTTACTAGGGGGGCAGCTGCCCCTCTGCCCCTCGCTGGGTACGCCCATGTATCTCTCACTGGCATTATTATTTATTATTAAAATAATTTCCTAGATTTTGGCTATAATTTATTTTAAAAAGAAAGTAGTAATAATTTTTTTCATATTTTTTTAGTGAACTTGAGGAGAAACTCCCCTTATGATTCCCTGCTCTGTCTATGCTAATACACCCCCTCACTCTAAAAAATCAATTCTATCGTGCTTGTATAGGACATATCCTATCCAAAACATCTACCTTTGTCTCGCCTATATTTAACATTTAGAGTTTCCAAGTAGTGCAATGTGGTGGTTAAGCTTTTATCCCAAAATATACACTCTTGACCTTGAATCAAAGACATGAAAATGCATTTATTGAAGTTTTTTAATGAAGAGACGTTTTTTCTCCCTTCACATTCGTGTTTTTTAAATGCTATCTACTCTTATCTCTAAGGGCTTAAAAAAATATAGCCTGGAGACAGATTAAAAAACATCATCCATGTTTCATTTAATTCTTTAATCTCGTTTTGTATGTTTGACATATTGACATCTTTACTTATTAATTTTAAAAATTTTAATATTATTCTTTCGACATTAATGATATTTTATTCAAACTTAAAAAAAAAAGAAAAAAAACATTCTATAAAAATATAGTAAAATTAATTAGTATTGAATTCGTTTCTCAAGTGTTTGACTAGCTTTTGAAAATAATTTTTGTTGTTCCTCTTCTTTGTTGTTGTATCTTCTTTTGTTTCTCACGAGAAGAAAAATTAGTAGAGTTAGTTTTGCCATAAGATGATTGACACTCAGGGGATCTCACGATGAGAACGTGATTTGGCAATGCATAATAATAATTTGAGGTATTGCAGATATTATATTATAGAATTCTTCTTTATATTGCCACTCAGTTCTTCTTACGTGTCAGGCCAACTAAATCCCAATTTTTAATCCGATTATTTCTCATAGGCAAGGTTGGAATGAAGAATTTTTACTTTTTATTACTTCTTACCCATGTATATATGCAATATATATATAGAAAGAAAGTATTGGATTCATGTCAAAAATTGATGTCGAGATTTTTGATGGATCTGCACGTATTTGAGGTCCCCTGAATCCAAAAAAGTGGTTTTCGCGACATGGTCTGTCTGTGTGTGTGTGTGTGTGTCTGTCTGTCTGTCTGTCTGTCTGTCTGTGAACAAAATATCTCAAGAAACGAAAAGAGCTAGGAGGTTGAAATTTTATATTTAAGTTAGTCACTCCCCATGGGACGTTACACGAAGCTTTTGAACAAAATCGGCCAAAAAGTACTAGTACTTTACTGATGCACTTTTTCAGTTTTTTTCGATCTTTCCAAATTTGCTCCAACGATTTTTTCTTAAAATTCAAAAAATCTTAATTATTTTTTAGATTCTCTATAAAATGTATATTCTCATTTTGCGATTGAAATCTTCTGAAGACCACTTTACTCTTGTACTCCATAGAAAAGATAGAAGAAATGGTTGCCATGGTATCAAAATATAAATATTTTTGAAAAACATAATAACCCATTACTTTTTTTTTAATTTGTTCTTTAATTGTTTGAAAGAAACATTCACATCTTTCTCTCATCACACTCACACTTCCACACATTATTCACACTCTACTCTTTTCCCCCATTTCCACCTTGTCTCGCACACCAACAATGTTAAATTCCTATAGGGCTTTTGTATGATAATTCGACCCTTCAAGGGGGTCTCACCTTGGAACTTTTAGCATTTAAAATTTTTGGGATTCAATTCTTATAAAATTTTGTATTTATTGTACGACTCTATATTCTGTATAACATGTCCCAAATACGCGATTCCGCCCAGGGCTTTTTCCATACTTTATAACATTTTACATTTTGAATTCAATTGTACCCTAAGCTGTCGGAAACTAAATACATGTCGACACAACAATCTGGAACACAACTTTCGATTACCGAGGAAGAGAAAGTTGTGTGCTGTGCGCCAGCACACCAGATTTTTGTCTTTTTTAAATTAATATTACAACTTTAATCCACTTGACCAGTGGTTTCCAACCTTTTTTGATGTGTGGCCCACTTTTTGCGTAAAAAATACGCTGAGGCCCAGTATATGTATATAACCTATAGTCTATATACTGTATATAATATTTTTATCATTCCTTAGACATCCGCGGCCCAGTTCCCATCATTCCGCGACCCACAACTGGGCCGCGGCCCACGGGTTGAGAACCGCTGCACTAGACTCCTGGCTGGACAAATCCCGATGATCTTGTAACCCGAAATTTAATATAAAATTTTAGCTCCAATGACAAAGCATACACTTTTAAGAGTGTGCTTTATTTGAAGTTCAACCCTGAAAATTTCCTAGGGGTGATAACTTCGAGGAATTAGCGTTAATTAATTAAATTCATATAATTTCATAACCCCAAATAGCCTTGAGAGATGAGAGGGCAAATTAAAAAAAAAAAAAAAAAAAAAAAACCTGAAAAATCAAAATATCTTTTGAACTGTAAGAAAAATACTAATTGTTTTATTCTGAACAACTTTTGTTTTTTTACTTACAAAATTCTTAAAGAGAAATACAGTAAAAATTTATAAACCAAGATTTTTAGTGATTGCAACATTTCTAATAGACAAATCTTAAAAAGTGCATAAAGTTTTTTGCTCGGGGGGGGGGGGGGGGGGGGGGGGTATTAATATGGCCCCAGGATCGGGCAAAGCTCTCGGCAGCCCAGGAAAAAAATGATTTCACTAGGAATTGAATAATAATTTCGGCTTGGTTTGAGAGGTGCACGTAAGCACATCGGGTAAACAAATGAAATGAAAATAAACATTTCACAATAATTCAATGATGCATTTCTCGAGAAATTTCCTTATTTATGTGAAGAAATTTACCATTCATTTGAATTTATCAAAACTATCATGCAACTCATGTTAAAATTTCACTTAAACTACGTTAAAGTTGGTACCAAAGACAAAAAAAAAACTTTTGATTTTTTTTTTTGGAAAATCCTAATTTTTAAGGAAATTTCCAAAAAGAGCGTAGTATCTGTTTAAGGAATATTTAAGATCAAATGTATGCAATGACAATCAGGAGGATTATAGTGTCTATTAATCTGTTAATTGAACAAACAAAACCCAAACAAACAACACTTTTTTTTTTTTTTTTTTTTTTTTTTTTTTTTTTTTTTTTTTTTTTTTTTATATTTTAAAAGAATTTTTTTTTTTTTTTTTTTTTTTTTTTGGGAGGCCACCCCATTTCTTAAATCAGGGTGGGGGCGGGCCAAAGGGAAGGGCCCCCCCTCTGCCAAAAAACAAAAAACAGCCGAAACCACGATTTTTGGGAGAAAAGCCAAAACCGTAACCAAAACCGAATATTCGGTCGGTTCTAGTTAATTGCTTGTCTGACTTTGGTATTACAAGTGGGAAATAACACGTAAAGTAGCCTATGTCCTAAGTGAGGTGGAATGCCTATAAGAATCATTTATTGGAAAATTATACCTCATAAATCTTGATCTCAATATTTCTTTTTGACATAGGCCTATATGAAATGGAAGATTAATCATAATAAATAATTAATATGAAACATCTAAGTCTTGAATTAAGACATTATTCCAAATGTCGTCTCTTGGTAAAATAATCAGTGAAATATAAATAAACATGTAGGTGGGTGTCTGTCTCATGGGCAATTCGGAGGGAAAATGTATGAGTTTCCATGGCAACCCCGCGACGCAACCGTAACCGTTCCACCCCGTGGGGCAGTAAAACCCATGGGTCTCAACCCAATAGAACCCGACACTCTCGCAACTATGCACGTACCTTTCCGGCAGTTATTGATTTTGTCAGATGGTCACTTAGGGTTAGGGTAAACATTCGACAGGCTGCAAATTACTCTTCTCAAACCATACCTATTCATTTATTCAATTACAGTCATTTCTTGAAAGTCTCATTAAGTTTAATTTTGTTTAATGTCATTTCTCTTTAAAATGCATACTCATAGAAATCTATGATTTCACAATTTTTAGCACCCGGGTGGGTAATCCAGAATTTGAATTTTTTTATATCATGTCTTTTTATTTTAAATGTATAGGTATTCAATATTTATATTGCATACATGAAGATATTAAATAAGAAAAATTGAGATAAAATTTATTATAATGATTATTAGGACGGATAGTTGGCAATACGCTCAATCGAACCTGGGTGGGTCATGTGTGATTTACTGAAAGGTTAAGATTTCTTTAAACAAATATAAAAATATTAATCAAATAAAAAAAAATAAGCTTCGTGCATGTATTTTAAAATTCGAGAAAAAAATAACAAGGCCTATGATCCTAAAAAAATTTTTTGTACTTTTTACAATTTTAAGGTTCATCTAGACAAGTCAAATCCTAAATATAGTATACAATTTTATATGTTAAATATGTTAGGATTACATAGAAAAATTATTACAAGAAAAGTGCTCCCCCCTTATAGGTGAGGTTAGAGGTGTTGACAAATGTCAATATTGATAAATTAAAAGCCAAGGAGAATGGGTTCGGACCAGGGGCGCCGGAACGAATTTGAATCAGGGGGGGGGGGGCAGCAAAAAATTTTTTTTGAGAAAATTAAAATAATTCAATATATTCAAATAGTAAATAAAAAACAAAAACAAATCTACTATAAAACTTTAAAAATTTTAAATAAAATCACAATTTTAATAAGAATTAAAATTTTAAAAAATTTACTATTGATTTTATCAAAAATTTTGAAAAAAAAAAAAAATGAATTTCTTACTCTTTTAATTTTTTTAAATTTTATTTTTCAAAAAGTAAAAACATATCATTTTTAAAAATAAATGAAATAAAAGAAGAAATTTTGCCCCCTCCGCTCCCCTATAGGAT